>JARQOC010000003.1:115598800-115639685 GCA_033576535.1 Allobates femoralis | reverse complement strand
AAGAGTCTCCGTCTGCTATTAATCTCACCACAAACGCAAAACCTAGTTGTGCAGGCCGCACAACTAGTAAAGGTGAGTAAAATCTTCATTTAACAATTACCTCAGCTTGATAGATGCACAGCGTGGCGCAACAATATATTTTTGTCTGTCGGCGTAGAGGTGGTACTGAAGTCCATGGGACTCAATGAGTTGCCCTCGGCCGAGAGTGTAGATGGAGAAGAGTAGTGATCCCAGAACCGAGCCTTGGGGGACACCGACAGATAGGGGGTAGGGCGAAGAGGAGGTGTGGGAGTGGGTGATGCTGAAAGTCCAGTCCGTTAGGTAGGAGGAGATACAGGAGAGGGCTAGGTCAGTGATGCCAAGAGATTTCAGGATCTGAAGTAGAAGGAAATGGTCAACAGCGACGAAGGCGGCAGATAGGTCGAGGAGGAGGAGGACGGAGTACTGTCGCTTGCTCTTGGCAGTCAGTAGGTCGTTGGTGTCTTTGGTTAGGGCAGTTTCTATGGAGTGGTGGGATCGGAAACTGGATTGTAGGCGGTCAAAGAGGGAGCAGGAAGAGAGGTGGGAGTACAGTTCAAGATGGACGTGCTTGTTCAAGCAGTTTTGAGGTGAATGGGAGAAGAGATATGGGGCAATAGTTAGAAACAGATGTTGGGTCGAGGAAGGGTTTTTTGAGGATGGGTGTGGTCAAGGCGTGCTTGAAGGCTGATGGGAAGACGCCAGTATTAAGTGATAAGTTGAAGAGATGGGTTAGGGTTGGGATGAAGACATAAGTGAAGTTGGGAATCACGTGGGATGGGAGCGGTTCCTGGGCGCTGATGGTAAGGTGTGACTTTGACAGAGGGGAGGAGAGGTGATATTCAGTTATGGGGGAGAAGCAGCTGATGGAAGCAGAGGGCAGTGTCTGTGAGAGGGGAAGCTGTGGGGAAAGTGGGTTAAAGCTGTCTCTGATTTTATCGATCTTCTGCTTCAAAAAGGAGAAGTCTTCAGCAGAGATAAGGGGAGAGTGAGGAGGTGCGGGCGGAAGGAGTAAGGAATTGAAAGTTTTAAAATGTTGTTTAGGTTGAGGAGATTCTGCGGAACTTTCTCAGCCTCAACAAGAGTATGTCATTACATGGTCTGAGTGGGTTCTTTTTGGTGATGACCCCAACTTTAGGGACCTATTCACCTGAGATGCAGCCCAGCCCGTTCTCTCATGTTTGATATGTGGTATGGTCCGCCCCATGATACTTCGCCTCTGCCTTTAAGGTCACCACCTTTCTACTCTTCTCCCTCTTCTGCTTTTTCTTCCCCAGATTCCTGGTCCTTTACTCTTCTTTCCCTCCCCCTTGGACGGCTACGGGATCTTTCCCGCAGACAATGATTTTATGTTTTTTATAACCTAAATAGCCCTGGGCACTTTGGGCCACAGGGCTCCCCTCTCTAGAATATGGATCGGAGGGAAGATTTTATTTTTTATTTCTTATTTGCAAAGTAGGATTAGTGAGGTAGTAGGGGTCCTACACTGTAGAACAGGGGTACTTACCCCGGTATCGGTAATATTCCCAGGCATCTACTCCTTAATCCTGCTCAAATGTTGGAATTTCCAGATTGTAATTGTGTTTACATGTTATAAAAATTTAAAACTTTAATAAAGATATATTTGACAAAAAAAATGTTGTTTGGGATTGTGTGACAGAGAGCGTTAATTAGGGATGAGAAGAAGGCTTGATTTGCGGCAGCGAGTGCAGAATTGAAAGTCAGTGAGTGACTGTTTGAACAACGCGAAGTGCTCAGTGGAGTGAGATTTCCTCCATCTCCTCTCGGTGACCTGGAAGCCTTGTCTCAGGTCTTTAGTGAGGGTGGTGTGCCAGGGTTGCCTGTTTGCGCGAGGAGCGTTATACAGTTCTGTGCAAATTAATTGGGACAGAACAAGTCTTTTCTTGCATTAGTTTTACTATTGCTGATAAAACACTTATCAGTTCTTGGTGTCCTTTTCCTTCCACATTTCCCTTTTTGTTTTGAAGAAAACGATCCAGTTTCATTGTGTGTGGAATTATTCTTGAAACAGTAGATTTTCCAATACCAATGGTGGAAGCGATTTCTCTTACAGTCAGACTTGTATGTTCATTAAGAGTAATAATTCTAGACCTCTTCCGTGGAGTAACATCCATTTTTACAGGCACGAATACACAGAGAAAAAGTACACTAAACCACTCCTCACAGAAACAAGCTGGCTGAGTGAGGGGGCAGCTAGCTGTTATTTTCTGACTAAAAACAGTCAAACAATATTTTGTTACTCAAGGTTGTACATTCACACCTGTTCAAAGCAGTTTAAACTGGTTTGAATCAATGACTGGTACCCCCAACTTACGATTTTACTTAAAAAATGCTTTGTCCCAATAAATTTGCGCAGCACTGTATGTGAGGGGGGCGGCTGAGTCGAGAGCCGTAATTATTGTTGTCTGTTGTGTCTTGTGTCGCCTATGGAAGCTATGTCGGCGAGACAGAGGAGGGACTCTAAGTGACTGTGATCAATATGTTTTAGGTTTCTGAGAGGGTGATGGAGTTTGGAGAGTGGGAGTAGTGTAGTAGGAGAAAGTCAATAGATTGTGGTCAGACAGGGGGAGGGGTGAATTTGTGAGGTTAGTGAGGGAACAGAGGCAGGTGAAGATGAGGTCCAGTGTGTAGGCTATCTTTGTGGGTGGTAGAGGAGGACCATTAAGAGAGCCCAAAGGAAGTAGCCAGTGAAGGAAGTTTAGAGGTGTCTGGGTGGGAAGTGTTGATGGGGATACTGAAATCACCCATAAGGATAGTGAGGAGGTCTACAGAAAGGAAGTGAACTAGCCAGGTGGTGAAATGGTCAAGGAAAGAGGTGGTGGATCCAGGGGGGCGGTAGATGACGGCCAACTGAAGGTTACAGGGAGAGAAGATGCGGACGACAGTATACTATGTATACTGGTTTTTATGTCTTTTGAGTCCATTTTAATCCGCATTTTAAAAGTTTGAGACTGAAAGTTCATTCTTTTTTTCAGGCTGTGTGTAGAGATTGTCTACAATGGACTCATTCTTATTTCCTCAGTTAAAATAATGCCTGTACCAATGTGGACTGCATGTGGACATGCTGTTTATTGTTGCATTTTTGAGATTACAAAACACAAGATTCTATGATCACTCTTGGGGACACAAGGTCTATAAATCACAGGACTTGTAATGTGAAACTGTAACTAAATAGGTGTATAAAACACTGAAAAAAGATGAAAACTGTTTGAAGGAAGCCTTAGCAGGGAAACCTCAAGTTTGGATGTTATCCTCTATCTAAGGCAGGGTGGGACTCATCCTGAGGCGAAACAGAGGTTTCAGGATTCCTGTATTGCAAGGTGATAACAATCACTGCATGGTGATGATTCCATCCTGTGCAATACTAAGGAAATCGTGAAACTGAACTGTTGCGGCCTCGAGACTGAGTCCCACCTGATCTAAGGATAATCCAATCACTGGGTCTGAATGCTGATATCCCTAATCCAGACCGGTAACAATGGAGGTATGGGGATCATGCACACTGATGCTCAATTTATTTTTAGTAGGACCAACAGAGATAAATGAGTGCAGCCCCTCGTTGGTCTTCGGTTTTCCCATAAGAATGAAGGGACTAGCGGCGTGGTGTACACCAGAAAAGCGGAAATCTGTAACAAATAGTTGTTTTTTTTTCCATCCAATAAGTTTTCATTGAAAAATTTAAACATACAAACCAAAGTGTGGAAAACCGCAAAATCCACACGTAAAATAAGAAACAAAAATAAGAGGGGGGAAGGTGTGACATAGAAGAAATAAACAGCAATGCAGGAGGGTATGGGGGGAGGGATAGGGATCAAGGTACATGTCCTGTTTGACTCAGAGTCCAAGTATAAAACCAAATAGAACTATGAACGAACTCTTCCAACCGTGGGGGGGGGGAGAGAAGGACTCTCAATTCAGAGGAACAGGGGCTGAGAGAGGGTGAGCAGCCCAGATTTTCCAACTCTCAAGTGAACCCAGTCTGCTGTTTAGATTCAGCGCCAAGTGATATTCATGCTGAAAAAGAGAGTTGATCCTCTCCGCCAGGTCGTGCAAGATGGGTCCTCCACCCACCGCCACACACAATCTGGAGGCTATAAGTATATATGAAACTACTCCTCTCATTTCCCAAGGCACCAGATCTGTACCGATATTTAAGATAGCTAAAGCAGGACTAAGGCTCTTCCGGATGCCTCTCACTGAGGTCAAAAGGGTCTCAACCTAGGACCAGAATGGAGTAATGTGGGGGCAAAACCACCACATGTGAGCCAGGGTTCCAGTCAGCACTGCCTCCAACAGAGCAGGGACTACCCCCCGAAACCGAAGGAGGCTAACCACGCTGGAGACAGGTACAAAGGAGGTGTATCTTCTTTAAATTTTCGAGATGATTAACGCACCTGGTTGCGCTCTGAAACCCAGTGTAGAACCTGTTTCCAGGGCTCCCACTCTGTGGTGAAGCTCAAGTCCTCCTCCCACCTGATCATATAGTTACGTTTCTGGAATGCAGGGAGAATATTAGATCTCTGTAAATCATGGACAGCACCTTCCTCCGGTTGAGGGTCAGAAAATAAGAAGGATTGAAATTGCAATGGGGGAGAACGGCAGAACGGCCCCGATCTCAAGGTAGGGTAGAGCCAATAGGCAGTGCCTCAACTGGAGATATTGGTAAATTACCGTGCTCGGGAGCTGAAATTGTATCCGCAGGGCCTCAAAGGTCCGCAACTCAACATCACTGACAATGCCCCCCAGAGTGGCCACTCCCGCTTTCACCCAAACTGAAAGATTCAAGTCAGGAATAAGAGCACCAAGCGCCAGAAGTTGGATATCCTCCAAGGGGATCGAGATCCACTGGGGGGTTGCAACGTCTCTCCAAAAGGATAGCATCGTTCGCATAGTGTCTAGCGGGAGCTGGACATCCGAGGGACGTAGCAGCTCAGAGATTAGGAGCAGCCTCAGAGAGCCCTGAGGGGCCAAGTGCGCCTCCAGTTGGGCCCAACCCGTCGAAACGGCATCACTCTACCATGTCTTAGCACCTTCTAGCACTGTGACCCTAAGATAAGCGGACACGTCAGGAACTCTCATACCTCAATCGCAATAGGAGAGATACATGATCTTTCTAGCCACCCGGTGGCGTTTACGAGCCCAAACATACTCAAAACCTATTCTTTGGAGTTTCTTCAGCAAGTGTTTGGGGATGTATATCGGAAGGCACGTAAGGCTGTGTGCTCACGGTCTGGAGGAGCTGCGTGTTGGACGCTGCCCCTCCGGACCGAGTGAAGCCGCGGGTGTCCGCAGGGAGACCGCAGCCGCCCTGTGTTCACCATGTGTGGCGGGTGCATGGCGGCGTCTCTCTGCAGTCACCTAATGGCAGCCGCTTCCGACTCCGCAGCATGAAATAAACATGCTGCGGAGGAGCGGACTGCCGGGAACCCGCACCACAGCTCTGAACACGCTGCAGTCGGGTTAAGCATGTGAGGATGGGATTTCTTGAAATCCAATCCACTATGCTTATAATGTACTACGCAGCGTTTTGGATGCGGCGGCAAGATACGGCGTCCAAAACGCTGCGTATACTGATCGTGTGCATGCACCCTAAAATAGTAAATAATTTTAGGCAGAAAAATCATCTTGAAGGCATGAACTCTTGCAATCCACAACAAACTTTGTAGTGGGTGAGAGTCCATGTCATTCAAAATAGCCTCGAAAGCCAATCCATGTTACTCGAGCTGCTTTCCGGGAAGTGGTCAGTAGGATACCCAGATATATGGGATGCCATCATGGGACCAGGAGAAGGGGTAATCCGTTTTCAATTGGGCCATCAAATGGCCAGGGACTAAAACCGGGAAAATCACCGACTTGGACGCATTTAATTTATAGTACGAGACACAGGTATATCGGGCTAAAGTGGACATTATATAACGGAGGGATGGTTTTATGTTCGTGCATGCGATGATAATGTCATCTGCATATAGGCCTATCACATGACTTGACAGTCCCACACGATGCCTGCAATACCAGGGTGAGATCTGATCGCCACCGCAAGGGGTTCAACCACCAGGGAAATGATGGTGGGCGAGAGCAGGTACCCTTGATGAGTGCCATTAGATATGCGAAAACAGGAGAGAGGAATCCCAAAGAGAGGACCCTAGCCTTTTGGGTTGGAGTAAAAGGATAAAACTGCCGATAAAAAAGGGCCACAGAACCAAATTTAAGCTAGAACCCGATGTAGATATCCCCAATGCACCCTGTCGAAAGCTTTTTCAGCGTCAAGTGACAGGAATGCACTGGGAGTCCCCTGGATTCGGCAACTCTAATCAGGTCCAGAACCCTCCTAGGCAAATCCCTCGCTTGTCGGCCCGCCACAAAGCTGTAACCAATTGTAATAACCTTTTTTATACCCTTTTAATAAAGAAGTAGCAAAGCTTTTGTATTTTCGGTGGTTGTGGCATCAATTCCTTTTTCTTCAATTGTTTAATGTGGCTGGTTGGTAATGGAATAAGCACCCACGATTACAGGCGAGTGATTATATGGACTGTTTTTGTTAACAAGGCAGCTTTCTCAATGCTTCCCTTTTCTCAATCAATGATGGCACTATATAAAAGTGAGGAAAATATGTACATAAGTAGTAATGTTGATGCTAGCCTCTACAGAGTCAAGACATGAGGATGGGTAGTTAAATGTTCCAGGGTCAGATACCAAGAGAGCATATTGTGAACCAAGGGAACAAAGGCTTAGTCAGGTCACAGTCCTGAGTCAGAATACCAGGAGAATAGTGCATCAAAGCACAGGGGGCAAGTGAAACAGATGGTTAAAGGAGTTCCACGATATGGCAGCAACAGATCAGAACACAGATGAACGAAACCAACATGCACCAATGAGCAAAATTATACAAATGGCAGTGATCTGGGACTGACTGCTGAGCTAAGTAGCTGGGCGATCATAGAAAAATAGGGAACACCTGAATTAGCCCAGCACCTCCCAGTTTCGGATTTGACAGCTGAGTTGTCAATCACTACACTGACAGCTCAGCACAGCCATGATTCCATAGTTCAGCAAACTGTCACTATAGAGTTGTGACAATAACTAGACGAAAGCTTGAAGGCCACCACTGGGTCCACAACCAATCACGAGAACAGGCTTCTGAATTGCTTCATTGGAGTATCCATTCATTCATTGTCTGTGGGACTGATGCAGAAAGCCATCACCTACATTGTAAAGGCTGAAGGAAAAGCATCGATTTGGCAGCACTTACATGGGAATACCTTTAAAACAACATTCGATAGAAAGGTAAAATGGAATAATGTAAGATTGTGTGTTAACCTGGAAGCAAAAAGGACTGTTTGTAGTTTTTCTGATACAACACATTTGACGCGGTGGCCGTGGTTATCTCTCTGCCCAATCTTACACCCACTTTACTGCCATTGTGTCAGATACTTCCAAACCACATTGTTGTCCTGATGAGGTTTTCTTTAATAATAAATGGTTTCCTTCCCAACTGAAACAATAAGATGGCATTCCTCTTCTCTAATCCATTATGTACCAGTCAGCTACACTTTTACAGAACCGCAACAGATGAGTGTATTTAATTATTAATGGTGCCATCAGATTCATAGCGTCCTCCATGTTCCCCTAAAAAACAGTCAGCTGTGAATTTGTGGTTAAATCATCTGTTCGGCTCGGTTTATTCTCGGAGATGCCAGATAACAGATACATAATATATCATTTTTATTCGTTCCCCATGGACAATAAATGTATTTGATTGCTATTCAGATGTAAAAGTTATTATAAAGGGCTGACTATTAAAGAAAAGAGAATTCCCATAGAATATTAGTTCCTAACACTAGTGTGTTCTGCAACGATATGATAACGAGCACCTACCACCTCTGATCATAACATAAAGAGGTGATAGTGGATAAATATATCAGACCTATACAGGTCACTAGAAAATCAGACGATTTTCCCCAGTATCAGGTGTGAGGTAGCGCCGGTGGTTGTCAATACAAAAGGCAGTGACCCTGGTAATTGTTCCCACAGCACACTGGTTTATTGGTACAGTCCAAGGTTATGCACAAACCTCCGGGTTCCGGGACGCAGCCGGGTACACTTCATACAATCATACTATTGGTACACAGTCCCTTATCACGGGGTCTCTCCGGACCAGGTCTCACAGAGATCAAGCCCTCTGGGCTAGGCCGTGTTGTATCAGCACACAACCTCTGCACTCTCTTGACCTGGCCGCTCACTAGCCTCATCTGTCTTCCCACAGATCGAAGCCCCACTCAGAGAATCACACCCTGTATTCCAGCCCAGCTTTTAACCTCGTGCCTACCTCTGGGAAATCCTCCAAGAACCCGGAGTGGAGTGCTTCCTATACGTGGAGGGAGCACAACCTGGGAGACGCATACCGGCCGTCACAGATCACCCCGGTCACTGTCTCACACAGGGCTCATTCATCTGTCAGGTAGCACATGTATGAAGAAAACTATATTTTTCACAGATACCACTCATACCAAGAATAATCTACAGATCTGGGGATCCATGAAAAATCGTGGAAAAACTTACTTTTTTAATTTGAGCAACAGATCAATCTTGGCAATAAAAGTCTATGAGTCCATAAAAGAAATTGGTCAGATCTTGAGTCCCATTTGAGTGAAGTCTGTTTTTCACAGGCAGCAATAAAAGGTGGAGAAATCTTTTTTTTTGTTTATATCACTTCATCAGAAAAACTGTGATGACCTCAGCAGCTGAATGCTACATCTGGTAGGATTTATGGTGACACACTGATTTTAGAGTCAATGGTCCATAGGATATAATGGGAGATCTTGAGTTGGTGTTAGTCTATTTCCAAGACCCATTCCATTTGCCAGTAACCTGTAGCGGTCAGACAGGAGCCTGAGAATCGCCTCGGTCCTCCCGGGATCTGCACTTTTGATTAGCTGACCTGACGCAATGTCATTGTTGTGTGACCACCATGTGACATGGCGCCAGGTAATCTACCCAAAAGAAGAGCCAGGGATACCAAGAAGAGAAGGAGACTGTCCTCAGTGCTCCTGTCTTATCCGTCCCAGATCCCTGATTTGACAGATGGACCGGGTCCTTTCAATCAATTCACACCAACTCTACAAAGAACCCATCTGTCCATTTCTTAATAAAAATGGCAAAGGCAAACTGTGAGGGATATGGTACAACATCCGACCATGATACAGCCTCTTTAAGTAATCTTAGGTCCATTTTCCAATAATGAAAATTTGCCCTGACTTTCAGAGTAAATAAAATATACAGTAACATGAATAAATCATTAACTTTATACCATGGGTGTCCGAGGCATGCTCTGATGCTGGGACAGATTAAAGAATTTACTGATGAAGTCTTGTTCAGCTAGACAGAGCGGCTCCAGTTCACTTAAGACCTGTTCGAAGATCTAAATAGAAAAAAAAAAATTAAAAATAGTCAGCGTCCATATCCTATTAACCACATTAAAACATTTACAACTCTGTAAAGCAATTATACAAGTCACAGAGGGCACAGCAGTTGTGAAGAAAAAGTAAATGTTTTCAGCGCAATTTTACACAGTATTAATAGTGTTGTCTAGAGAAGGCTAGACCAGTAAGGCACATGGATGTCATAGAGGGGGCATCACACACTCAGGACCCATACACAACACAAGAGGAAGAGACACAGTACGCCTGCTCCCATTCCCGAGTCAGTTGTATATGTACAACATTCTGAAATTAAGTCTGTAACGAGACAACCACATATTATATACACATACATTTATATGTTACATAAAGGTTTGTAAATGATGCTTTTCATTCAAATTTTAGTGTGATCAGTGGGGTCTGAGCCATTCGAGCTACAACCATCAGCAGAGCTATGGCGCTTCTCTTCGCTGCTGTTCTACAGCTTAGTCCCAATATACTAAACAGGACAGGGATGCAAAATCAACCTCGGACTGGTCATCCATGTGATAAACAACAAAACACTCCACTGAAATTGGCAGAATGAAGGGGTCATGACTCTGGCCTTACCCTAGTTGTGTCACTAATGTCCTAGGCATAGAAGCTACTTCATCACAGTGCAGAGGGAACTACCCTATTCTTATTAGCACAAGGAAGTACAAGAAGCAATGGGATGAAACTAAAAGGAAGGAGACACAGATTTGATTATAGGAAAATGTTTCTGATAGTGAGGGCAATCAGAGAGTGGAACAGGCTGCCACGAGAGGTTGTGAACTCTCCATCTATGGAAATCTTCAAACAAGAGCTGGATAAACATATAGCTGGGGATGATTCAGGAAAACCTGCAATCACAGGGAGTTTGACCCGATGACCCTGAGGTCCCTTCCAACTCTACCATTCTATAAAGCACATCCCAAAATACAGCAGTACCTAGAATTGCAGTTCAGCCCATTCACTTTGATGGAGGAAACACGGCTTACATGTTACCATAGAACAACAGTAAAGAGTCGGCATCACTCCTGCAAGCGTCACGGCTTCTCTATTCTGCTGATCAGGAGAGTCTCAGACTCTCAATAATCACTAACTTTCAGAAAATGCCTAGAACACTACAGATAAGAAACTGATGGTAAGGAAAGCCAACAAGGGCCTATATTTACAGCAAATACTCAATTACCATCTGAAAACATTGTCGCTGTAGAAATATACACAAGCGATTAATTGCAAACATTTCTGCGACTGTTCCATTCAGATAAATGAATTGATAGATTTTCTGCCTGCCACAGAGGGATATACTCTAATAAAGGCCACTGATACATCCAAGATTACAGATGATACCTTATCAAATTTGGTACGGTCAGCAACATCCAGGTCAGAAGCAGACATGTTGCCCATATCCAGCAATGACGAGGACTGAGACCTGCGGCTTCCTGCACTCTGGACCGATAGTTTATTCAGACTGGATGTGGATCCCGTCAACTTCCCAGAGCTGCCATGAAGACCTAAAACCCAGAAAGAAGGAAGAGATTTTATAGGAGAATGGTGTGATTCTGCTCTGCAAGTGAGACCAGGCAGAGTCTCATGAGATGTGGCTGCATGATGTTGGGCCACTAATGGGCATAAAATGATGGAATTGTGTGGACATCTCCCACGGCGGGAGCCACTTGCATTTAGTCACACTGCCCAATTTCACTTATAGCACAACTCCTGCATTTATTAATTTTGTTATTTCAGCGCAGGAGTGGAGCTTTGAATCTAAATCCCCTGTCCGCAGTCTTACTCACACTCAATTGCATCTTCTGTCTCCAGCGTCACTCCGGTCAGTCTCCGGCGATTTGTGATCTGCCGGCAGCTCCAGTGTTTCATGAAGTGCGCCGGAGGTCACAACTCAATACATCTCTATGAGAGCCTCCTTCTGGCTCTCATAGATACACTGAGAACTTGTGAAATAACTACTGACTTACAGCCAGTCAAACGTTACGTGTTCAAGATGGCGCCACGCGACCAGAGCGGTGTTGGTAAGAAGTGAAGACACCGAACGGTTAGAATAAGTCAGTGGGCACTGGGCATGGACCTTAAAGGGAACCTGTCACCTGATTTTAAGCCCCTACACTATCTCTAGCTGTCCCTACACCTTCCTAGCAGCTCCCTATCTATCCCTTTCTTATCTAAAGTGTCACTAGTAAACATTTGTAAAATAAGTATAAACTTACTGCAGTCCCCGTGTTTAGGGGACTGGGTAGGCGTGCCCATGCTTCCATCAGCACACCTTTGTGGTGTAATGCATGCCCCACTGGGCGGCATTATTCTGTGTCCTCTCTGCCCATTATTTGGAATCTCCCGCCCTCTTTGTAGTTCTATGCCCGGCTTCAATAAGCGCATTGCGCATGCGCGGAGCCGGGGCGATCACGTGATCGGCCCCATAATGCACTAGGGCCGATCACGTGACTGGCTCCATAATGCACTAGGGCCGATCACGTGACCGGCCCCATAATGCACCGCGCCGGATGTGACACCCGGCCGGTGCATAGAACTACAAAGAGGGCGGGAGATTCCAAATAATGGGGCTAGAAAGGAATAAATAGGGAGCTGCTAGGAAGGTGTAGGGACAGCTAGAGATAGTGTAGGGGCTTAAAATCAGGTGACAGGTTCCCTTTAAGTTAAAAAAAAAATGCCTAAGTGGCAATTTAAAAGGAAATGTAGCTTTCCACCGATTATTTGCTACTTTAATTTTAAACTTTTTTATCATTTAAGTCACAAAATATCAGTCAACGTGATCAAGACACATATTCTGATGCCTGATATACTCATTCGGCTCAATCCAGGAATAACTGTACACCGAATATATTGCAAACAAAGAGAGCCATCACCTGACTTCGCAAAAGTAGTCTGAAAGTGTCATTATTGCTTTTACATTTTACTCCATAAATCAATAATACACATGAAAATTAACAACTTTACAATATATCTTATGAGAGAAATCTGCTCCTTTCTCCCTCAGGACAGATCAGTCTCAAAATTCTCAATTCACAGGTAAAATGTGTTTTCAGTGTATGTAGATTTTTCTATTATTGAGATAGCAGATGGTGCTTATAATGTGCTATATAAATGAAGAGGGAGAAGCTCGGCCTCCAGCTCCTCGAATCTATATAGAACCAGCTATCATCTCCTATCTCAATAATGGGAAAATCTAGATTTCCTGGATACAGACTGAGCAGTACTGGTAGTGAAAGAAGCAGTAAAACATTGTGAGAGATATCATATTTTCATCTGAACTATTGATTTATGACATATAATTTAAGACGATGGTTACGCTTTAACCAGATTTGTCAATTCTCACAAAATATCAGTGTAGGAACAAAAGTTTCCAAACCTTTTCCAGCCTCTAGATTGGCAGTCTTTATATCAATTATGTAGTACATTTCCATTGACTTCTTCTGGGGTCCACTTAAAAGGATTGTCCCATAAACAACATTTATCACATCACCCATAGTATAGATTATGGATAAATGTATGATCAGTTAAGATCCGACTGCTGAGACAGCCACAAATCGCAAGAAACAGGGTCCTAAATCCCACATTTAAAAGGAGTATAAGCAATCATGTGTGATCACTGCTCCTTTAGATGCCTACAAGAGTGGTGGTCGCATATGTCAATAGAGCATGGACCTCCCATTCTAGGGAAGGGTGGGTGGTCAGCAGCCTGACAGACAGTGATCATACATTTGTCATTAGTGAATAGGTGATAAACATTGTTTATGGGATAACCCCTTTATCTTTTGGGTTTCGTATGAAGAGTCAGTGAAGATGTGAATTAGAAATAGGGAACATGTTTCTCCATTGTACAAAGTACCATGTGGCACAAGAAGGGTGAATAACGGTAGACGGGTAACTACTTGTGAACATCATGACTGTATGAGTACTAAGCCCAGAGGCCTTTATGAACCCCATGCAATTAGCCAGAGTCTTAGAATTAGGGTGAAGATACACCTAAAGGTGCCGCCATTTATCAAGCCATTTCGTAAAATGATTTCACTATGCAGTTGCCATGTTATACTCACTTTCTGTCTCCTGTTTCACGGCAGTCTCTTTTCGAGGCAGCGTAGCTGGTTTGGATTAGGTTGCAAGCACCAAAGACAAAGATGCATTAGAAAAACAGGCATTAGCGGAGACCATGCACAAGAGGCGAGTTAGGAACTAGTTGGAAAGAGACGTGCAGAAGACTATATTAAGTAGATAACTTGGGCTGTAAACAGTTACATGGACAATTCAATGGATAACTGGTGTTAGACATACAACAGCACACTGTATGTTAGAGGCACTCAGTCATTCGTGTGGGATGTGATGACTGTAAATATATCTCAGGCATAAGAAGGATATCAGAAGACAACCATGTGCTTGGAGATATCTTTAAAGGTATGTGCACAAGATCTGGAGACACTGTCCTAGACGCAGTGTCTCCTCTCCTATTTGTTACCATCTTTTCAGTTAGCCATTAAATGGCATCAACCACTGAGGACTCTCAGATTGTAATATTTTTCCTCTCCTGCGGGAAGCCGGTGCCCACGGTCAGTGTTCCAGGCATGGCGGTTTTTCCCCACATTCACCCGCCGAGATCACTTCAGACTCTGTAGCAATAAATTGACATGCTGTGGCTTGGGAAGCCGCCCCATATATTCGCTTATGTTGTGGAGAAAACAAGAACAGCGGGCACAGGATTTATGTAAATCTAATCACTGTGCTTGTACTGTACAACACAGCATTATGGACGCAGCGTAAGCACTGATCATGGGACGCAGCCTTAATGCCTGTTTAAAGAACCTATGTAAATTCTTAGGACAGCAGATGTTGATCTTTCACCCTCCACTTTTGTAGCAGTAATTGCCATATATTTCCTCATTCAAGACATGCAGTTGTGCTCAAAAGTTTACATACGCCTTCAGACTTTTTGCTTTCTTGGCCTTTTTTCAGAGAATATGAATGATGACACAAAACCTTTTCCCACTCATTGATAGTGGTTGGGTGAAACCATTTATTGTCAATCTACTGTGTTTTCTCTTTTTAAATCATAATGACAACCAAAAACATCCAAATGACCCTGATCACAAGTTCACATACCCCAGTTATTAATACTGTGTATTGCCCCCCTAACATCAATGACAGCTTGGTCATTTGTGGCAGTTGTGGATGAGGATCTTTATTTTCTCAGATGGTAAAGCTGCCCATCCTTCTTAGCAAAAAGCCTTCGGTTCCTGTAAATTCCTGTGTTTTTTTGTATTAACTGCATGCTTGAGTTCACCCCAGAGTGCTTCAATGATATTGAGGTCAGGAAACTGAGTTGGCCACTGCAGAACCTTCACTTTGTTCTGCTGTAGCCAATGACAGGTCGACTTGGCCTTGTGTTTTGGATCGTTGTCATGTTGGAATGTCCAAGTACGTCCCGTGCACAGCTTCCGGGCTGATGAATGCAAATTTACCCACAGTATTTGCGGATACTGTGCTGCATTTATCTTTCCATCAACTTTGACAAAGTTTCCTGTGCCTTTGTAGCTCACAGATCCACACATTATCAGCGATCCACCACTGTGCTTTACAGTAGGAATGGTGTTCCTTTCATCATAGGCCTTGTTGACTCCTCCCCAAATGTAACGTTTATGGTTGTGGCATATTGTAGGTGAGATTTTGTGGCATTTGTGCAGTAATGGCATTCTTCTAGCAACTCGACCATGAAGCCCATTTTTCTTCACGTGCACGTGCCTCTTTATTGTACATCTTAAGACAGCCACACCGCTAGTTTTCAGTGAGTCCTGTATTTCAGCTGATGTTATTTGTGGGTTTTTCTTTGCGTCTTTAACAATTTTCCTTGCATTTGTGGCCGAAATTTTTGTTGGTCTACCTGACCATGGTTTGGATTTTACAGAGCCTCTGATTTTCCATTTGTTAATAACAGGTTGAACACTGGTGACTGGCATAATCAATTCCTTGGATATTGAAGTATCCCTTTCCTGTTTTATATAGTTCAACTTTCATTTCTAGGAAATTTGTTGACAATTCTTTTGCTTTCCACATGACACAATCCAGAAACGTTAGTGGCTGGATGAAAAATGCAAGAGTCTGTCTGGATCCCAGAAACTCTCTCAGCTTTTATGCACACACACTGATTACAAGCAAACAGTTCACAAGTAAGGATGTTACCTTTATTAGCCATTCAAACCCATTTGCATCAACATCTGTGCATGTTATCAGGCCAAAATCACCAGGGTATGTGAACTTTTCATCAGAGTCCTTTGAATATTTTTGGTTGTCATTATGATTTAAAAAGAGAAAACACAGTGGTTTGACAATAAATGGCTTCACCCAACCACTAACCACGAGTGTAAAAAAATTGTGTTATCATTCATATTCTTGAAAAAAAAAGGCCAAGAAAGCAAAAAATCCACCAGGGTATGTAAACTATTGAGCACAACTGTATATAAAAGGTATCAGACTGTAATACCCAAATACTTTCCTTTCTAGAGCACGACCCCATTTTAGATAAAATGTGATAAGTAGGTAGTTAGGTAAGAAACAGGACAACATTATGACTGTAAGACAAGATTTCTGCCTGCAGGTAACATGGGGGTATGCATTATGCTTAGTGCACATTAATCTATGGACTTTATCTATTACCGTGCTTAGGGATTATTCTTGTGGGACCAACATTATCTGTATTGAAAGGAGAAAAATGTGTTGTGTGAAGAAAACTCAGACCATGTAACGCACAGCCATCTTATAAACCTCTACATGTTAAACTTCGAGCTGCACACATCAGCAAGCAAGGCACTGTATAGCAGGCATAAAAAAATCTATCATATCCTAAAATGATAGTTTGCATTATAAGGAAGAAATGCACACAAGCCGAATGGCGTCCATGATGGCAAAGCAAGTACAGCACAGGAAACGTTCACAGTTGGGGTACCGCAACGCAGGACTGATCACTGTGGATTCTGGATTTGTGTGAAGAAAATCCTTGGCTTATTACAGCAGCACTTCTTTAAGAAATCTCATCTCCAAACTCTGCAAAGAAATTCTGCAGTAGAAACTGACCTGTCCATTAATACTGCAGATTTTCTTTTTTTATACTACTGCACACTTCTCTATAGAAAGCCAACATTGGATCAGTCCTGTGTTCACAAACCCAAACTGTCTTAAATGGGGATTGTCCCATTCCAATCTCTTTTTTTTGGGAACATGTGTTACCTGTTAAATCAGGTCATAGAAGTATAACAGTTGACAGTAATCCCTATTGGAGTTTATAGGTACCAAAAACAAGTAGCCTCGAGTCTTCGTTCCAGGCCTTGGAGCAGCAGTGGGTACCAAGCCATCATCAATAAAAAAAAATGGAACCACTAAAACCATCCTGATGTTTCTGGGGTTCATGTAATTTATATTGGTAATAAATAATAAGTGTAATTTTGGGCCTTTCTAGGAGAATGTGGTCCGACCTTATAAACTAGTCAGAGTTACAGTAATTTGCCCAAGCTCCTTACCAAATTTCTTTCCTTCCTTGACAACACCAGTCATCTTGTTTTTAGCCACCTCGAAAAAGTCCCTGATCTCTCGGTCATATAAGCGGACAATATAATCTATGTAGTTCTGAAAAGCAAAATACAAGTTCTAAGACAAATCTCTGGTAATGCCGCCTTAGTCTTTGCCTAAATTAGAATCTAAACTTTACAAGCTAATACCTCCACAATGGAGACAAGACATTCATTTCACATCCTTAAACTGGTGCAAGGTATCCTTTGATGCCCTTCCAGGTCCGGTCACTAAGGACTTGGCCTTTCTATGTCATTATAGGCTTAATCACCAGATTGGCAAATACGCACAACACTTCAGAGACAAAGGAACAGCACTACATACCTTGGTAAGCCCCTCGTATCTGGGGTACTCCGTGGTTTTCAGCCACTCCATCAACTTGGCATATCGCAGAAGGTCACGATGAAAAGGATGGTGGTTGGGTAGTGTCATCTCTACAGATAGGGTGGAAGTCTGATCGTGACCCTTTAATAAAAAAAAAAACCACACACATCAAAAAGTGGGTTTTGATATTCACCGTAAAATCCTTTTCTTGAAGCTTCAATTGGGGGACGCAGGAAGACCATGGGTGTATGCTGTTCTTCCACTAGGAGGAGACACTAGGCTAAACAAAACTAAAAAAAAGAAGGTTAGCTCCTCCCAGGCAGTACACACCCCACCGACTTGAAGGAGTTGGTCAGTTTGTGCAAAAGCAGTAGGAGAAGCATTTAAAATAAATACAGACTGGCCCAACAGAAACATAAGAAGGGCGGATGCTGTGTCCCCCAATTGAAGCTTCAAGAAAATATTTTCAGTATCAAAATCCCCTTTTCTTTATCGCTTCATTGAGGGACACAGGAAGACCATGGGATGTCTAAAAGCGGTCCCCAAGGGTGGGAAGATAAGAAGTGGAAAATAATGAAGGACATCGGCCAGCACTTCAGGAGAGAAGAAGTGGTCGCTGTCAACCAAAAAGGGCTATCCTTGTCTAGGCTTGAAGTAATAAGGGGAAGAATTGAAAATGGAAGGTCAATTATCCCTAAAGGGGAAGCCACAGAAAGCGATGCCGACAAGGTGTCTGCCCACACTAGAAACGTTAGAGAACGTGGGCAAAGGGGAGAGAATAGAATTCTCCCTAAATCTATAGACTGGAGTCCCTGTTACTACATTAGTAACTAGAAAAAATAAGGTGCCTGAACATTATCGGAAGAGAGACATGTGAATGGGACCAGGGATGCAATAGCGGCCATAATGGGACATGAACTCAGGAAACAATCTCAGTATTTTTATTTTTTTTTTTTCTGAAGAAAAGGAGGAAGTGCATGGACATTCCCTACCCTGCAGAGTAAGATATCCCATCAGAGAAAAGTGCCTCCTTGGAACAAACAAGGTGAAACCGGAAGAAATCTGAACCCAAGCCTTCCCTCAAATAAAATAAAAAATTTGATAAGGGAAACTATTGTGAGGAAAAAATGAGCATCCTCTGTGGGATGCCTAGCCCTGGAAGAACCCTGTGCATAGTAGGATCTGCACAAAAAACCAGGAGAACTGAGTGTTCTCTTGAGATCAGAGTCTGAATACAAGAGCGTAGTGGTGAAAAAGGATACGAAGAAGAGCTAGGAGTGTTTCTTCGGTGAGGCCGAAACAAAATCCCAAGCCTGCCCCGAGGCGTGACACGTAAACAATGCCTACATACCATGCAGGCCCATGGAGATCATATGCAGTAAATGATGTCAGCTATTATACTCTGGAGCACTGGATGAAGGACAGGTTCTGTCACATGTGGTGCCGAAGACCCTGGAGCACAGCATAGTGGGTAGGCCCCATGACCATATGGCCAAAACAGTGATATGGTATGTGGTGGATGAAACATCAGCACCCAGGGTAGTGGACGAAGTCCTGGACTGTAAGGATCCCTGGGTATTGACGCCATCACTGATACCACTGGATAGTGGACCAGTTTCTTTATTTTCGAGATTATCAGCGATACTGTACATGGGGGCAGGGAACTCTGTTGCCCTGGGCATTGAACAGGTTCCGTGACCAGTTGCACTATTGGCGAAGGCATACGTGGTGGCAGACACCTCTGTGACACTTGGTAGTGGACAAGTACCATGGCCATCAACGTTATCAGCGATATCCCATGTGGAGGCGGGAAACGCTGTAGCGCTGACTAATTCACGCTATTTGCGATGCCACATGTGGAGGGTGGAAACTGTGTAGCACTGGATAGTGGACAGGTGGAATGGCCATTGACGCAATTCGATGTCGTAAGTTTTAACTGGAAGGACTGTTGCACTGGATAGTGGACAGGTTCCGTGGTCAATGACATTGTCAGTGGTGCCATACATGGTGGTTGGAAACACTGTCGCACTGAGTAGTGGACAGGTTCCATGGCCAATGACATTGTCAGCGTAGCTCTACACAGTGGCTAGAAACACTGTTGCACTGGGTAGTGGACCAACTGCTATGCCACATGTGGTGGCAGGGAGTTCTGCAGCACTGGGCAGTGGACAGGCTCCATGGGCAATTACACTATCAGTGATCTCCACGTGATGGTCTGAAACCCTGATGCACTGGGTAGTGGACAGGTTTCGTGGCCAATGATGCTATCAGCGATGTCATACGTAGAGGCTGGAAATGCTGTTGTACTGGGCAGTGGACAGGTTCTGTAGCCAATTACACTATTAGCGATGTCACACGTAGTAACTGGGAACACTGTTGCACTGGAGAGTGGACAGGTTCCGTGGAAAATGACGCTATTAGCGATGTCACAAGTAGTGAATGAAAACGCTGTTGCACTGGGCAGGTTCTGTGGCCAACGATGCTTTCAGCAATGTCACACATGATGGCTGGAAACACTGTTGCACTGGATAGTGGACAGGTTCTGTGGCCATAGCTGCTATCAGGGATGCCATATGTGGTGGCTGAAAACAATGTTGCAACTGGACAGGTTCTGTGGTCATTGTCGCTAGCAACGATATGATACATTGGTGGTTGGAAACTCCTGGTTCAGCAAACATTCATTGTCCATTTGTTTAGGATGATTTCTCTAGAGTTGCACTGACCAGTATCATTTATTTCATATCGTGATTATTCATATAGATTGTCATACCCTTCTTTTACATGGGTGTATCACACAGTTAATTGGTTTGATTTTGCACTTTATAGGTGTTAGGGCCACGTCACACACACACAGATAATTGTGCAGATATTGTTCACAGATCTCTGGTTGCAGTGAAATCATGGACACATTGTATCATTTGTACACAGCCACAAAATGTAACAATGTGTCCATGATTTCACTGCAACCAGAGATCTGTGAACAATATCTGCACAGATATCTGTGTGTGTGACGTGGCCCTTACATACACATATGTGGTCACAGGTAACTAGGTGATCACTTGATTTCAAATGTTACACAGAGTATTTTATTATCCCTAACTAGATACAGGGATTTTTATATGACCTCTTTTAATCATCTGTGGAACTAGGAAACTGGGAGGTTTACTTTGCATACTCTACCTCGGAGGAGGTCTCTTTACTATCCAATTGCTGCTATTTTGTGAATATTAATACCGTATATACTCGCGTATAAGCCGAGTTTTTCAGCCCAAAAATTGGGCTGAAAAGTACCCCCCTCGGCTTATACGCGAGTCAGTGCTGTATACCGATGTATACATCGGTACATACCGATGTATACATCGGTATACAGCAGCCCCCGTAATGCAGGGCCCCCCAGCCTCGCTCCGGTCACCTGTAAAGGAAACTATACTTATCACAGTGCCGCTGTCCGCGCCCGCTCGCAGCTGCCGTACGCGATCCTCCATCTTCATGCGTCTTCTTCCTCTTTCTGTGCTCGTCGCAGGCAATGACGTCATTCCCTGCGACGAGCACAGGAAACAGGAAGAAGAGGCATGAAGATGGAGGATCGCATACGGCAGCTGCGAGCGGGTGCGAGCGGGCGCGGACAGCGGCACGGTGATAAGTATAGTTTCCTTTACAGGTGACCGGAGTCAGGCTGGGGGGGCCCTGGATTACGGGGGCTGCTGTATACTACCGCTGGGGCTGCAATATACTGCCACTGGGGCTGTATACACCACTGGGGCTGCAATACCACTGGGGCTGCTGTATATAGGGGCTGCAATACCACCGGGGCTGCTGTATATAGGGGCTGCTGTATACACCACTGGGGCTGCAATACCACTGGGGCTGCTGTATATAGGGGCTGCAATACCACTGGGGCTGCTGTATATAGGGGCTGCTGTATACACCACTGGGGCTGCTGTATATAGGGGCTGCAATACCACTGGGGCTGCAATACCACTGGGGCTGCTGTATATAGGGGCTGCTGTATACACCACTGGGGCTGCAATACCACTGGGGCTCCTGTATATAGGGGCTGCAATACCACTGGGGCTGCTGTATATAGGGGCTGCAATACCACTGGGGCTGCTGTATATAGGGGCTGCTGTATACACCACTGGGGCTGCAATACCACTGGGGCTGCTGTATATAGGGGCTGCAATACCACTGGGGCTGCTGTATATACCACTGGGGGCTGCTGTATATCATACTGCTGGGGCCTGTATACCTGTGCTGGGGTCCACCCTCGGCTTATACGCGAGTCAATAGATTTTCCCAGGTTTTGGGGGCAAAAGTAGGGGGGTCGGCTTATACATGGGTCGGCTTATACACGAGTATATACGGTAAATTGTGTTTGTGGGGCTTCTTTTTGTCGCTGCAGTGATACATGGCATCTTCTCATTAATTTTAACCAAACGTATGGAATATGTTTGTAAAAAATAATAAAGATAATTTTGTACCATTATTTGGGCTGATATCTCGTGTCATAAATAGGTATTTTTTTTTCCAACAATATGATACATTGGTGGTTGGAAACTCCTGGTTCAGCGAACATTCATTGTCCATTTGTGAGGATGCTCATTAAACTTGGGAATCACCCTCACAGTAATCCAATAGGATGCATCTATCTTTATATAATCTATAATGATGTACAGCAATCCGAGAAAGTGCCCAGCAATTTGTGAGGCTGCATCTTAATCTAAACATCATCCATCTGCTGTACACTAACCCCAGCATTTTCCAACTGTAGGGATGCACATTACACCTAGGGATAAGGACTTAGTTTAATAGTTAGAGGGTTCATTTGCCCACAAGGGCCAATGGCCTTGGTATCATTCTTACTGTGCCTTGCAACATTCCCTAGTAACTGTGCTGATCCTGTACCGTGCTGAGTGCTGTATGCACAGCTTTGGTGCACAGGGGGTAAACGGCCCTGCTCCACAGTAACCTACATCAGAGGAGAGCGCGGGGGGCGTGGCTTCACTCAGCCCAAGTGGGGGTGTGTGACTTCACACAGCTGGAGTGGGGGGCGTGGCTTTACACAGCTGGAGTGGGGGCGTGGCTTTACACAGCTGGAGTGGGGGCGTGGCTTCACACAGAAAGCCTGGGAGAGTGAGGGGGTGGAGAGGAGAGAGGGCAGGAGAAAGCCCGGGCTCCTATATGAAATCTGTTCGGGCCTACAAGCACAGGCACTTCAACCATGGAGGCCTCAGAGAGACCAGGGACTAAACTTGAAGCTGCTGCCGGCAGGCTGAGGGGTACTGGCATGGAGCACAGGGAAAATGCGGCAATATGAGTTTTAGCCACTAACCACCAAGCATCCATCGTGCTGCAGAGGCCACACACACAGCAGGAGACCGCACCCACCCTGTGGATGCTCCGGATGCCTGGAGGGATTTGTCGATGACGCCTGCGGCTGCAGCTAAAGGTGCAGGGACCTCTCTCCTGTCTAGCAGGGAGTCCTCTGGCATCTGTGCACCCTACAGGCTGGCTCTGGTGGGCGAGCGAGTTAGGGGAGCTGTTTTAGGCAGGACCGGCAGTCAGTCGCCCCTGAGCACACATCCGTGCAGGGGAGATATCCTGCCAGGAAGACGGAGGGTCAACAGGCGGCCCGGAGCTTTCTGGACTCTCGGTACCCATGTGGGGTGACAGTGCCTCACTGCACTCAGTTTTCCAATTGAAAAATTCTTGGTAAGATCTGATAGATAAAGCATAAACCATTAATAAAAACAACAGGGTTGAAATGGTAGAGATGGGGCCCAAAAGGGAGCCCCATGTCTGCCTCCTAAGACACTAAGCTAAAAAACTGACCAACTTCTTCTGGTTGGTGGGGTGTATACTGCCAGGGAGGAGCTAACTCTTTTTTAGTTTTGTTTAGCCTAGCCTAGTGTTGCCTCCTAGTGGCAGAACAGCATACATCCATGGTGTTCCTGTGTCCCCCAATGAAGCGATAAAGAAAAGACAAATGTTAGCTTTTTATTTTATAGACCAGACATTTAGAATAAAATAGGTAGCACAACAAAAACACTCCAACACAAACATTTGCCATTAGACGAGAATGATGGAATATATCCAAAGACAATGTTATATAGGAAGCGATGAAAATCATAGAGTTAACACTAATACACAGCATACTTAACCTCCATAAAACTGCTCAGCAAACGTGGCCTCCGGACTCATCAATTAGTCATTGCCCCCTACAATAAGTGGACTTACATTTACATCCATAAGGTGGGATTAAATATGAAAAACCCGTCATAAGAATGATGCTTTCACCATTAATTATGCATCGCCGTAGAGCAGCTGGATATGGCTAGATCCATAAGATGTACATGGTCCTATCATGCTGTGAACAAGGTATTTTAACCCCTAGGACACAACCTAATACAGGCTTTTTAAGGGGTACAGCTACCCATTTACATGGATCCCACCCAATCTGCATATCAACACCTATCCTATGTATTTGTTGCTGAGATTGCCACACCACTGCAGGCAACAGAGGAAGTAATGGAAGAAGATAGAGGAGGATTAGTCTGAGGCCTTACACGAGGAGCAGCCATACTCCCACATCTCTTCCTCTGCAGTTCACTTGAAAGAGATGAAAAACTGCCCAACAGACATCTTTATCCAGCAGGTCACTACGATTACTATGATAGCAAATAAATATGTGCAATTTATATTTTGCAACTTTTAAACAAAAAAAGTTTTATTTTTTATTTTCAATACACATTTTGCTTCTGTATCACTCCATTTCAAGACACGGAGCATTTTTGTTTTTCAGCTTTACTATATAGTACAATACAAAATAATATTGTGGTACTGTGTTAGCCAGAGAAATCGATGTAAATTCTTAAAGCGAACCTGTCACCCCCCCTGGGCATCAAAAGCTATAATAGCCACCTTCTGCAGCACTAAGGCTGCATTCAGGGAAGGTGGCTATAAGCTTTTGATGCCCTTTATACTGTTAAATATGAACTTATATAAAGGCTTACTCTTAAGAAGACCTAAGACCGGGAGGCGGGGTTTCGCGCTCCTCCGAACCCGCCTCCTCTTGTCAGTCATGGTGCTCGCCTGCTGCTGCCTCCCCTCATGAACGCGCGCCTCCGTTCTCGTTTATGGAGCCGCGCATGCGCTGTGCGCCGGGTGTCCAGGAAGTCGTCGGGCTGCCCGGTCTTAGGTCTTCTTAAGAGTAAGCCTTTATATAAGTTCATATTTCATAGTATAAAGGGCATCAAAAGCTTATAGCCACCTTCCCTGAATGCAGCCTTAGTGCTGCAGAAGGTGGCTATTATAGCTTTTGATGTCCAGGGGGGGTGACAGGTTCGCTTTAAGTCCCAAAAAAAGTTTGAGAAAAGTATTATAGGAGGAATACTTTTCTCAAACTTTTTTTGGGACTTAAGTATTGACAGTCATGGCCAAAAGTTTTGAGAATGACACCAAAATTATATTTTCACATCTGCTGCCCTCTGGTTTTTATTTGTGTTTGTCTGATGTTTATATCACATACAGAAATATAATTGCAATCATATTATGAGTACCAAAAGGTTATATTGACAGTTAGAATGAGTTAATGCAGCAAGTCAATATTTGCAGTGTTGACCCTTCTTCTTCAGGACCTCTGCAATTCTCCCTGGCATGCTCTCAATCACCTTCTGGACCAAATCCTGACTGATAGCAGTCCATTCTTGCATAATCAATGCTTGTATTTTGCCAGAATTTGTTGGTTTGTGTTTGTCCACCCGTCTCTTGATGATTGACCACAAGTTCTCAATGGGATTAAGATCTGGGGAGTTTCCAGGCCAAGGACCCAAAATCTCTATGTTTTGTTCCCTGAGCCACTTAGTTATCACCTTTGCTTTATGGCAAGGTGCTCCATCATGCTGGAAAAGGCATTGTTGGGTGCCAAACTGCTCTTGGACGGTTGGGAGAAGTTGCTCTTGGAGGACATTCTGGTACCATTCTTTATTC
Organism: Allobates femoralis; assembly: GCA_033576535.1. Taxonomy (NCBI): domain Eukaryota; kingdom Metazoa; phylum Chordata; class Amphibia; order Anura; family Aromobatidae; genus Allobates; species Allobates femoralis. Next base: position 115,614,303 of record JARQOC010000003.1, on the reverse strand, counting down.
ATGGCTGTGTTTTTAGGCAAGACTGTGAGTGAGCCGATTCCCTTGGCTGAGAAGCAACCCCACACATGAATGGTTTCAGGATGCTTTACAGTTGGCATGAGACATGACTGGTGGTAGCGCTCACCTCTTCTTCTCCGAATAAGCTGTTTTCCAGATGTCCCAAACAATCGAAAAGGGGATTCATCAGAGAAAATGACTTTACCCCAGTCCTCAGCAGTCCACTCCCTGTACCTTTTGCAGAATATCAGTCGGTCCCTGATGTTTTTCTGGAGAGAAGTGGCTTCTTTGCTGCCCTCCTTGAAACCAGGCCTTGCTCAAAGAGTCTCCGCCTCACAGTGCGTGCAGAAGCACTCACACCAGCCTGCTGCCATTCCTGAGCAAGCTCCGCACTGCTGGTAGTCCGATCCCACAGCTGACACAGTTAAGATACTGTTCTTGCGCTTGCTGGTCTTTCTTGGGCGCCCTGGAGCCTTTTTGACAACAATGGAAGCTCTCTCCTTGAAGTTCTTGATGATGCGATAGATTGTTGACTGAGGTGCAATCTTTCTAGCTGCGATACTCTTCCCTGTTAGGCCATTTTTGTGCAGTGCAATGATGGCTGCACGTGTTTCTTTAGAGATAACCATGGTTAACTGAAGAGAAACAATGATACCAAGCACCAGCCTCCTTTTAAAGTGTCCAGTGGTGTCATTCTTACTTAATCATGACTGATTGATCGCCAGCCCTGTCCTCATCAACACCCACACCTGTGTTAATGGAACAATCACTAAAACGATGTTAGCTGCTTCTTTTAAGGCAGGACTGCAATGATGTTGAAATGTGTTTTGGGGGTTAAAGTTCATTTTCTAGGCAAATATTGACTTTGCAAGTAATTGCTGTTAAGCTGATCACTGTTTATGACATTCTGGAGTATATGCAAATTGCCATTAGAAAAACTGAAGCAGTAGACTTTGTTAAAATTAATATTTGTATCATTCTCAAAACTTTGTGCTCTTAGCCTTTATCCCAGCTTCAGCTTGTTACAATCTTTCCCTTTCGCTATATTTACCCACCTCTGGCTTCACCCCATGTCGGATATATAATTTTATTCTGACCTCATTGTAGGAGTCCGCTTCTGAAGTGTTGAGGTGTTCACTCTTTTTGCAACTGTGAACCTTTTTCTACTGAAGAATATTTAGAATCCTTTGCTACCCGTTTAATAGCCTGGTTTGGCTTTGTGCTCTCCTGGCACTCCTGGGGGATGGGGAACATATAGGCGAGATGTAGGTAGGAGTATACCTAGAGGTGTAAATGTAGTTAGGGACCCTTCAGAACTATGGTCACTGTAAAGTGGTTAAAACGCAGGCATATATTGGCCAATGCATGCGCTAAGAACCATAAAAAACAATAAAAAAATTTTTTCTAAAAAAAAACTTTTGTTTTTTTATTTTTTCTCAAAAAACATCTATTAACATCATTGTTGGCATGTATTGGCTTAACCAGTGTGCTGTTATACTTTTTTATATATATTTAATCAGCTGTATTGATTTGCACTTGGGCTGAAAAGCTTAAGGAAGTGCGGTCTGTTTTTTTATTTTATTTTTTTATTTAGGAGTATACCTAGGTATGAGACACAGGGGTCCCTAACTTCAGGGATAATCTTGGGGATAGGAATTGTCCTAATGTCCCCTATGGTGCACTCTGTCACTGCAATCTAAAAGATAGGGCTCAATCACACAGAGCGTTTGTGCGCTCTTTGTTTATCTGTTTTTGGTGTAGTTTCTGCAGCAAAAATTAGTTCTCTTTTTTCAGTTCAGTACCCATATCGATATTCCCTGCCTTAAGTCCTTTAATGATATGCAAATTAGGGCTTTAACTAGTAAAGGGACCCTTAGTTCCCCAAACAAGCCGGCCTACTTAGCATGTGGGCGTACTAACATGCTTTACACAGCTAGAGCCATCGATCACGCCATACAGAGCTCATGCAAGCGTGCTCTGAACCTATCAATATGGGAGTACGCGCCCCGGCTTCAGAGAGTCTCATTGCACATGATCGGAAGTCGCCCGCACTTCCAGCCATGCCGCACTATGCCTCTCAGGCCCCTTTCACATCAGCGGTAATCGCTGATCGTGGCAGTCGCTTTGAAAAAAACGCAAATGCCGCGATTACCGAATAACGCCCGCACTTGCGGTTCACCTGCGGCAAGCCCCATGCAATGTCTATGGGGATTGCGGCAGGTGCGGTACAGTTGCGGCTTTGGCACTTGCGGCAGATGCGGCCGCGAAAAAATCACGGTCAGCCGCGGTTCTCTCGCGGACGCATCTGCCGCAAGTGCCGAAATTGCGGTTCAATTGTGGCAAGCCCCATGCAGTGTCTATGGGGCTTGCGGTAAGTGTGCGGCAAGTGCGGCCGTTATGCGGTAATCGCGGCATTTACGTTTTTTTCACTGCAACTGCCGCGATCAGCGATTACCGGTGATGTGAAAGCAGCCTCAGAAGCTGGGATGCGTAAATGTACAATTTTCGAACTTTGAATTTGTATGCACTTAAAACAGTCATACCACACCACACTAGTTAATAAATATAATTTACCACGTCTACTGTATGTTAGCATCATTCTTAACACATCTTTTTTTTTTTGTTAGGATGTTAGAAGGGTTAAGCATTCAGCAGAAGGTTTTTATTTTTTCAACAAAATTTGCAAAACTTTAATGTTAGGAACCCTTGACTACTAAATTGACTTTGAACAGTCTATATGTCAGAAAACCGCATTCAGGAGGTATGTTAACCCTACAAGTGCTTCACAGGAATTAACGCAAAGTTCAATGAAAAAATATACATTTTAATTTATTGTACTAAAATGTGGCTTTAGCCCAATGTTGTTAATTTTCACAGAATAATGTGAGAAAATGGTTCCAACAATTTGATGTGAATCTTCTTGTGGGAAAGTGATATCCCATGTGTGATCAGCCACAGGACAGGGTCGGATTAGGAGAGTTATTGACTTTGCAGAAACCTCTACAAGTGATCCCATCTTGAAAACTGCACTCCTCTCTATGGGTGCAGAGAACATTTTGAACCCACAGGAGATTCACAGATTTTTATAAACATTGAAAAGAAGGAAAAAATAAAGTATATTTTTACTACTAAATTCTTTTAGCACCAGATTTTTTTCCTTTTCAAAAGTAGTAATGCGTAAAAAAAGACCCATTATTTGTTACCAATCTCTCCCAAACACAACAGGACTAAGACCAAAGAAGTGCCATTTGACTTTTGGAGCTCAGATTGTCCTGGAATAGTTTGTGGGTGTCATTTGCAGAGTCCCCAAGGTGTGAGAATATCAGAAGCAAGTGACCCCATTTTGAGTTCCCAGAGGGGTGTAATTTCCATTCACAAGTGTATTGATGATTGTGGCTCTATGGATGTGTTTCAGGTATAAGACGTGGGTGTTGTAGAGTGAAAATGGCTAATCTGCCATTGTAGTGCCCAAAACATTGTGCCCATCTCGTGCTGCTAGAAACAAGAATCCCATAAATTGTCAAGTAAGTTTTTCCTGATACAGCAAGACCAAAATTGGATACTAACCGTAGTTTACTATAGGCCTCAGGAAAAGGGCCGGGGAGGAGCAGGCACTTGGATTTGGGGGTGCAGATTTTGCTGGATTCTTCTTATTCTGCCACTAACATTGACTTACCTATATTTACGCTGACAGGTAGTGGGTCTTAGCGTACCGTCACACGATGTGACGACGCCAGAGATATCAGCGTGTTATCGATATGTTTACATGTGGCGATACCTCTGGCGACGCATCGGCGATGTGACAGGCGCCATTGCCGCTGGGGTGTCCAAAACCCAGCGGTGATTCTGTAACATGGGAGCCTATGGCTCCCATCGCCTGTAAGATCGCCATCCCCCTGCTACATGGGGCAATGTGTAAACATCGCCCCAGAGTGCTCGCCTGGTTTCAGAGCACTGCTGAGAAACCAGGCGACTACCCAAAGGCTTCGCCATCACCTATTTACATTAGGCAACGCACAGGCCATTTCGGTGGTGATAGGCCACGCCCCTGCGTTGTCTATGAAATCGCCGCCAACATTGGCCTCCTGTACCCTTAGGGTCCCGTCACACTTGGCGACGGTTCCAGCGATCCCAGCAACGATACAACCTGGTAAGGATCGCTGGAACGTCGCTATGTGGTCGCTGGTGAGATGTCAAACAGTCAGATCAACTCAACAACGCAGCAACGATACGGCAACCCGTATAACGACCTCGGCGGTCATTGGGACCCTGTCACACAGCAGCTAGTCTAACGACTCAGACCTACAAGGCTGAGTTCTGAATTGCCAACGAGGTCATTGTTAAGGTGTCAAACACATCGATGCATGCTGCCCAGCGGGAACCCAACGATCAAAAAATAGTCCAGGCCATTCCAACACGATCAGTAGTCTCAGAGTGGGTCTTGGTCGCTGCTACGTGTCAAACATAGCGAGATCACTGGTGAGGTCACTGTTGCATCACAAAACCTGTGACGCAACAGCGATCTCGCTATGTGTGACGGGGGCTTTAGTGGAGACTTGTTATTTGTTTGTGGATTGAATTGATTCTTAATTGGTAGCATTTCTATGGTACATAACATTTTGGATAACTTTAAAAAAAAACAAAAAAAAAAAAAAAAAAACAACTTAGCACGTGATACATGCTGTCCAATCTACTCATCCAGGAATGTTTGACTTTGCAGTGTTTTAGAGAAAACGTACTTTTAAATAGTTGCTGGAAGCAGAGCCGCGCTGTAGACTATTCGGACAGGCGAGTCCCTAGCAGCTTCTTCCTGCTCACCGTTCTGAAGTGACAGGTCTCTGCTTACATGCAAGTATAGGGACATGTCTCAGATTTCAGGTTGTATTTAAGTACCTTAAGACCCACTGTGCGTTTTTGCCGTGTTTCTGCACCAATAATGCAGGACCCACAGCTTTAGCATGAAAGTCAATGTTATTTTCCAAAAGCTGTGCCCACATGTAAGTTTTTGTAGCAGAAATCACCCGCATATTGTTAATGTCCCCGCAACTAAGTTGCCCTTTTTGGGCTGTGTTTTCCCCATAGCCTCGATTCTACCCCCTAACCCCCAAAAAATAAAGCACCACAAACACATGGTTATTCCCACTGTCCGTTTGTGGTGCTTTTTCTTTTGAGATTTTTTAAACAAAAACACTACAATACTCATCCTCCCCGACGAGCCCATGGTGATCGCAAGTGATTCCTTCTCTGTACCTAGGCAGGAGATGTGTATCTATCTTCCAGGACCTTTGCTCAATGTGACTCAGCCTGTCACATGGTGCACAGGATCTGGAAGGTAGATAAACATAGCTCCCGCTATTGCACAGAGGAAGAATCACCAGGGATTGCTGCGGAGGGTGAGAAAATGTCTGTGTCTGTCTGTATTTGATTATTCCCTGATTTGTTCTGCGTTTTTGTGCTGCATTTGTTTATAGACATCTGCGTTTGTACAGCTGACAAACGCAGCACAAAAAATAAGCACAGTGGGCACATAGCCTAAGGCTAATCATCATTTATCTTGTGCTCTACACTGAGCTGTTAACATTAGGATTTCCATCTCAATCTGTGATTCAGCTGGATTCCCTGACAAAAGCAATCATTGCAATGAGACAAATGAAGACACTTAACTCAGTATGGCCTCTGTTCTGGCAGCGTTTATCTTTTGAGAGAGATGCACAAAATCATGGTTGATGGTGCTTCTGAGCACGTCTTAAAAAAGTGTTCCCAACTCCAGTCCCTAAGAGCCACCAAAGATCATGTTTTCAGGATTTCTTTAGTATTGCACAGATGCTGAAATTATTTCATATGCAGGTAATTAAATTATCATCTATGCAATACTAAGGAAATCCGGAAAACATTACCTTTTGGCGGCTCTTGAGGACTGGAGTTGGGGAACACTGCCTTAAAGGGAACCTGCTCTCTGGTCTGGTGTACTTGGTCCTCGCCGCCCCCTGCCTGCAAAACTCACCCCGCTGTTTCAAAATTGCCGCCACTCCTTTAACGGCGCTGATTGACAGGCATACTCGCACCTGTGCAGTGGAGCGGATCACCGTGCTCCTCCATTGAAGATATACAGTGCCTAAAGGTTCGCGAGACTTAAGTCTCACGAAACTTCGGGCACAGTATCATCAATGGAGGAGCACGGAGACTCGCTCCACAAATGTGCAGGCACGAGTATACCTGTCAATCAATGACCGTACACAGGAGGGTCAGCAATTTTGAAAAAGCGGGGCTGGTTTTGCAGGCAGAGGGCGGCGAGGACCAAATACACCAGACGAGAGAGCAGACCTCCCAGACCTTTTAAGATGCAGAACAGGAGACAATAAAAGTTCATTTCTCAGGTATGAGGGGGACGTCTGGGCACATAGACGGGTTACAAGAACCCCAATTACATAATGGTAAAGATGGTGGGCCCAGTTTAGAATGCCAAAAGGGGGTGACCGGTTCCCTTTAAAGGAAACCGGTCAGCTCCTTTTTTGTTATTAAACTGCCCCCCAATATTAGTTAGAGTATGTAGAGTTCAATAGTAACCTGTTTTTTTTTTTTTTTTTTTGTTTTTTTATAAAACATTTATTTATCGCAAAAAAAGCACTTTAGATACGTAGATGTTTTCATTAGCTAGCTGCGCAAACAGTCAAACAGTCATCCTGGTGGTTAGAAGTCATGTCAATCAACTGCAAACATACAGAAATTCATCAATTGCTGTAGGACCTGTGGTGATGTCACGATCATGTGGCTATAATTGGCAGGGCCAAGTCTACATTGTCCTTCACAAACGGTCTGCTTAGCTCCACCCACTACAATCACATGGTCGTGACATTACCAAAGGTCCTTTTCAATGAATTTCTGTATAATTGCAGTTGATTCACATGCCTACTAAGCGCCCGGATGACTGTTTGACTGCTTGGGCCATTAGCTAATGAGAATTGTGGCTGTAAGCAGAAGTGGAATGACAGCCAGCTCAGCAGTGAATAAATACAGAGCTGGCTGTCAGTCAGTGCCAGGACGTGTTACAGGTGCCAGTCTTAATACTCTGGGCACACCTACATGACTGACAGCCTGCAGCTTAAGGGATAAATAAAGTTAATTTGCTGCCTGAACTTTCAGTATTGCAGTCAGGCACGCACAGGTATTAACTGGCAAATTAACCCTGTATCAGCAGGTTAATAGCATTATCAGATCTGAAACGTTCCCTTTAAAGATTCTATTCACATAGAAATCTATTTGGTCTGTCCGAAGAGGCCACTAAATGGCCGCATCACCACAATGGGCCCGTACCTGTGTCATATCGCGCTGTTACTGTACTTGTTACTTTCTTTACAGAAGATGATAGCAGTTACTGAAAGTACACAAAACCATTAAAGGCAATATATTTTGCCATTTGTTCATTAAACACAAAGTGATTCCAAGAAGACAAGTCAGAAGGTCACCGGATTGTTTTCTATTACTCACCGCAATCATAAAAACGATGACTGCACAACGAACAGAGAAAAAGGTTAATTTCCCATTTACTCTCATCTAATGCTTCTTGTTAGGAAACAGTCCGGAATCTAATAATAGGAAGGGTATTCCAACCAATGTTAAAAACCAGCTTAAAGTGCTACACAGCTTATATAAGCAGTGTTCATATTCAGGGCCCCTTCACCCCCAAATTGTTCCTGAACTGACCAAAAAGCTAAATTACATATTAAATCAAAGTAGACAGAACCTGCCAATTTCAGCAGGACTGGCTGACCACCTAATGGGGGCCTCCTGACACAGAGCGTTCATGTACGGCTGTTGGCGGATAATTCAACACATGTACTTAGGGCTAAAACATATTTTTACAGTTGGGTTTGATGACTATAATGGAACAAGGGGATTACGGGAAGCAAATCATGAAACACTTTTAATGAAACAAAAATTGCAAGAATGATTCTTCGCCCCATTTACATGAATTAAAAGTAAAAACAAAAAACGTCTCCAAAGATCTATAGCCTCTGTCAAAGCAAAAGTGCAACTCCTGAAGAAATGCTCAGAACTAGTCACAAGATGGTCCAAATCTAGATGGACATACCCCCGAAGGGAATGTAGAGTCAGTATTTATACTGATTGCCATTTTTTAGTTCTATTTCCTGCACACAATTATGAGGGCAGCCATCATGTCTGAGCTCCGGTATCCACATTCAGAGACCTGCTATACATTGGCCAAGAAACTCAGGCATCAATAGTCTGGAGATGGTCAGTGTTCTAGGCATGCTCTGTGCAGTGGTCCCTGTGTAGGGAGGTGGAGGAAGTGAGCTGTGCCATCTATGTACTGCTATTCCCTGTCATTATAATCCTGCCTGTGATGATAATGAGATGACTGAGAAGAAGGGATAATATAACAATACACAGTTTGCTTCCTTTGGTAAACACCTAATCTGTGATGACACAAGTGATATTGAGTTTTGTATTTCATATAAAAGACTCCTATATAAAGAGAATTTTGTTTACGTACCGTAAATTCTTTTTTCTTTAATCATCAATGGGAGACCCAGACAATGGGGTTTAGGGCACTGCCCTCCGGAGGTCACACTAGGTACTACAAGTTTGTAGACACCGCCTCCTCCGCTTATAAACCCCTACGGCAGGGAACATCCTCAGTTTGGTCTACAAGCTGCGAGGAGGAAATAAACCACACCCGAAACATCGGGAAGAATGCCGTGTACAAACGGTTCAACAACCCGGCAAACACTGTCTCAACAGAGAACAGAGCAAATGCAAAACATGCAAAGGAACAACTGGGTGGGTGCTGGGTCTCCCATTGATGATTAAAGAAAAAAGAATTTACGGTACGTAAACAAAATTCTCTTTTTTCTGGTCATCATAATGGGAGACCCAGACAATGGGGATGTCCTAAAGCAATACCCCAGGGCGGGAAGAGTTCCTCAACAAGACGGATAACACATGGTTCCCTTTTAAAGGTGGGCAACCGCCGCCTGGAGAACCCGCCTGCCCAAACTTGCATCCGCAGAGGCATGGGCATGCACCATATAGTGCTTAGAGAAAGTGTGCAGGCTGGACCAAGTGGCCGCCTGACACACCTGTAGAGCAGACGCTCTATGTCGCAAAGCCCAGGAGGCACCTACGGCTCTGGTAGAGTGAGCCTTCAATCCCACCGGGAGAGGCAAACCAGAAGTCCGGTAAGCCTCCTGGATGGAAGCCTTAATCCATCTGGCCAATGTCGATTTCGACGCCGCGGACCCCTTACAGCGACCTGTCGTAAGAACAAATAAGGAATCCGAACTCCTAAAGGAGGCGGTCCTAGACACATAAATGCGTATAGCTCTCACGAGATCCAGAGTATGGAGGTCGCGTTCAACCTGATGAACGGGAGCGGGCAAAATGATGGGAGAACAATCTCCTGGTTCAGGTGGAAAGTTGAAACCACCTTCGGCAAGAATTCTGGCCGTGGACGCAACACCACCTTGTCTTGGTGAACCACCAGAAAGGGTGACTTGCACGATAGTGCAGCCAATTCTGAGACCCTCCTCAGAGATGTAATCGCCACCAGAAAGGTCACTTTCTGGGATAGACGAGATAGAGAAACCTCCCTCAGAGGCTCAAACGGCGGTTTCTGCAATGCCGCCAGGACCATGTTAAGGTCCCAAGGGTCCAGAGGTCTCCTGTAGGGCGGAACCATCCGCGACACCCCCTGCAGAAATTGACGGACCTTCGGGAGGAGCGCCAATCGCCTGTCAAACAGCACAGAAAGTGCTGATACTTGACCTTTCAAAGAGCCAAGGGATAATCCCAATTCCAAACCCGACTGTAGGAAAGCCAACAACGTCGGGATGGACAAGGGCCACGGAGACCGTCCGCCAGAGGCACACCAAGTAAAAAAGATTTTCCAAGTTCTGTGGTACATCTTCCTGGAAACTGGCTTCCTAGCCCGGTTCATAGTGGCAACCACCGTAGGGGAGAAACCCCTGGATGTCAGCAGCCAGGCCTCAAGAGCCATGCAGTCAATCTGAGGGCCCTGGAATTGAGGTGGAAGAATGGGCCTTGCGCGAGTAAATCTGCGCGTTCTGGAAGAGCCCACCTGTGTCCGCCTGACAGTTGCCACAGGTCCGGATACCAGGACCTCCTGGGCCAGTCTGGAGCCACTAGAATGGCTACCCTGCATTCCGACCTGATTTTCCACAGCACCCTGGGAATCAGAGCCAGAGGCGGGAACACATATGGTAGATGGAATCTGGACCAAGTCAAGATCAGGGCGTCCGCTCCCAGAGACTGGGGGTCCCATGACCTCGCCATGTATTGTGGAACCTGATGATTCAGCCGCGAGGCCATCAGATCCACGTCCGGGGTGCCCCATCTGCTGCAGATGTCCTGGAAGACGTCTGGATGAAGAGACCACTCTCCGGCGTCCATCCCCTGCCTGCTCAGATAGTCGGCCTCCCAGTTTTCGACCCCTGGGATGTGAACTGCGGAGATCAGGCAGTTGTTGTCCTCCGCCCAGGATAGGATGCGGTGGACTTCGGCCAGCGCCTCTGCACTCCTGGTTCCTCCTTGATGATTTATATAAGCGACGGCCGTCGCATTGTCGGACTGAACCCGAATGGGTTGTCCTGAGAGGAATCTCTGAAAAGCCAGGAGTGCCAGATAGATCGCCTTGATCTCCAGTACGTTGATCTGCAACGCCGACTCTGACTGAGTCCAGAGGCCTTGGGCCCTGTGGTGCAAGAACACCGCCCCCCAGCCCTTCAGACTGGCGTCGGTGGTCACCACTAACCATGACGGTTTGATGAAGGACCGGCCCCGAGACAAGTGATGTGGCTGTAGCCACCACTGCAGGGAATCCCTGGTCGGTAGGGAAAGGGTCACCAGTCGATTCAGAGAGATCGTCCTCTTGTCCCACCTGCGGAGAATCTCCAGCTGAAGAGGACGGAGGCGAAATTGTGCGAACGGCACCGCCTCTATTGCTGCCACCATGCGCCCCACCAGCTTCATCAACACCCGTAGGGATGATTGTGGTGACAGGAGGACTGCTTGTACTCCTGATTGGATCGCCATCTGTTTGACTCGTGGCAGAGACACCAGGGCTGAGGCTGTGTTGAAGTCCATGCCCAGATATGTCAAAGACTGGGTCGGAACTAGCGTTGACTTCTGAATATTGAGGAGCCAACCGAACTGTTCCAGAGACCGCATGGTCACATCCAGGCTCTCTTGACAGAGGTGTTCTGATGGCGCCCTGACCAGCAGGTCGTCTAAATAGGGAATGACGGCATGTCCCTGCATGTGCAGGAGAGCCATCATGGAGGCCATCACTTTTGTGAACACCCGCGGTGCCGAGGCCAACCCGAACGGCAGCGCCACAAATTGGAAGTGTTCTTCCCCCACTGCGAATCGCAACCAGCGCTGATGAGCCGGTGCAATGGGTACGTGAAGGTAAGCGTCTCTGATATCTATGGACGCTAGGAAGTCCCCCTGTGACACAGCTGCGATCACGGAGCGCAGTGATTCCATACGGAACTTCCGAACCAACACGTGATGGTTGAACAACTTCAGGTCCAGTACTGGGCGGAAGGATCCGTCCTTCTTCGGGACGATAAAGAGGTTGGAGTAAAAACCCCTGAACCTCTCTCCGGAAGGCACCGGGACCACCACTCCGTCTCTGCGGAGACCCTCCAACACCTGGTAAAAAGCCTGAGCCTTTTCTGGTGATGGGACCGACCGATGGAATCGGGATATCGGCTTTGACGTCAGCTCTATCCTGTACCCTCGCGAGATCACGTCTCGAACCCACTGATCTTGAACGTGAAGGAGCCACTTGTCCTGAAAGCGAGACAAGCGGCCCCCCACCTGTGGGGAGGCAGGATGAGAGAGCGAGTCATGTAGAGGCGGGTTTGGGGGTGGCGGCTGCCGCCCCCGCCGGCTTCTTTGGACGACTCTTAGAGCGCCACTGGGAAGCGGGCTTTCCCCCTCGGTCCGTGCGAGCGGACGGTGCTGATGACTGCGAGCTGGAACGAAAGGACCACTGTTTTGGGTTCCTTTTAACGGTTATACCGTGGCTTAGGCTGTGAGAATGCAGTGAAGTGCAAGCAAAGCGTGATCCTCCGAGCACACTAAGTTTAAAACTGAGGATGTTCCCTGCGGTAGGGGTTTATAAGCGGAGGAGGCGGTGTCTACAAACTTGTAGTACCTAGTGTGACCTCCGGAGGGCAGTGCCCTAAACCCCATTGTCTGGGTCTCCCATTATGATGACCAGAAAAGAGTTATTTTAAAAGTCATCAGTGCAGAACTTTGGGTCTTAAAACAAAGAGTTAAATGAGAAAACTAAACTCTAATATTGACTTCTAGGATTGCACTATGGTCCCCGCTCCTTACCTGTAGCGAGGCTATAATGCATGTTATCCTGTACTAGTATACAAGTAATAAACGAAAGATGCTGCAGGTAAATATTACAAAAAATGCCTATCTGTGACATGGGCCGTACAGAGCCTAGGAGACTCTAGGATTTATATTCTTGTTGTTATTTCACATCATCCGGGAGCTGATGACCCCAAAGTCACTTATAATAATTTAATACAAATCAATGGTAACACTTCAGAAAACTGCAAACCAAAAATATTTCTATTGTTAGTAGCAAAAAGCCAAACAGGCAGCAGTCATCAGTCTCTGGTCCTCAACCCATGGGCGATACACAAGAGCATAGCGATCACAACCCCACGCTGCGTACTCACGGCCAGAGCCAGATAGTAGGACCTGCTATACAAGTGAGGGAACATCTGAGTAAACTAGTGGAAAAGAAAATATAGAGAAGACCAGCTAAGATACAGGAAGGGGAAATGAGAAGGAACTGTCCAAATGGACAGGTAAATCTGCAATCAATTACTATTAGAATAATGTGTCTGGATCAGATAATGATCTGGCTTGCTGACCAGAGCATTTGGATAATGCTTTTTAGTAATGAGTAGATTAGCAATACCCAGTGATCCCAGCAGAAAATTGGCAGTCTGACCAGAAACACTGCATTATGCCTGGACTGCCTGAGAAGTTTCCTAAAAGGAATTGACCAGCTTATGCCAAAACTTCAGAAATGTTATACATTGATGTACTATAAGAACATAAGGAATGCTTGGAAAAACTCACCAAAGCCTGCTAAATCTAGCCTCATCGAAAGGTGCAGGTGCTGCAGGTGCTTAAAGCGCTCAGTCCTCTGCTGCTGCAGGGGCTAAAAGAGCTCAGTCCTCTGCTGCTGCAGGGGCTAAAAGAGCTCAGTCCTCTGCTGCTGCAGGGGCTAAAAGAGCTCAGTCCTCTGCTGCTGCAGGGGCTAAAAGAGCTCAGTCCTCTGCTGCTGCAGGGGCTAAAAGAGCTCAGTCCTCTGCTGCTGCAGGGGCTAAAAGAGCTCAGTCCTCTGCTGCTGCAGGGGCTAAAAGAGCTCAGTCCTCTGCTGCTGCAGGGGCTAAAAGAGCTCAGTCCTCTGCTGCTGCAGGGGCTAAAAGAGCTCAGTCCTCTGCTGCTGCAGGGGCTAAAAGAGCTCAGTCCTCTGCTGCTGCAGGGGCTAAAAGAGCTCAGTCCTCTGCTGCTGCAGGGGCTAAAAGAGCTCAGTCCTCTGCTGCTGCAGGGGCTAAAAGAGCTCAGTCCTCTGCTGCTGCAGGGGCTAAAAGAGCTCAGTCCTCTGCTGCTGCAGGGGCTAAAAGAGCTCAGTCCTCTGCTGCTGCAGGGGCTAAAAGAGCTCAGTCCTCTGCTGCTGCAGGGGCTAAAAGAGCTCAGTCCTCTGCTGCTGCAGGGGCTAAAAGAGCTCAGTCCTCTGCTGCTGCAGGGGCTAAAAGAGCTCAGTCCTCTGCTGCTGCAGGGGCTAAAAGAGCTCAGTCCTCTGCTGCTGCAGGGGCTAAAAGAGCTCAGTCCTCTGCTGCTGCAGGGGCTAAAAGAGCTCAGTCCTCTGCTGCTGCAGGGGCTAAAAGAGCTCAGTCCTCTGCTGCTGCAGGGGCTAAAAGAGCTCAGTCCTCTGCTGCTGCAGGGGCTAAAAGAGCTCAGTCCTCTGCTGCTGCAGGGGCTAAAAGAGCTCAGTCCTCTGCTGCTGCAGGGGCTAAAAGAGCTCAGTCCTCTGCTGCTGCAGGGGCTAAAAGAGCTCAGTCCTCTGCTGCTGCAGGGGCTAAAAGAGCTCAGTCCTCTGCTGCTGCAGGGGCTAAAAGAGCTCAGTCCTCAACTGCTGCAGGGGCTAAAAGAGATCAGTCCTCAACTCGTTGCAGGGGCTAAAAGAGCTCAGTCCTCAACTGCTGCAGGGGCTAAAATAGCTCAGTCCTCAACTCGTTGCAGGGGCTAAAAAATCTCAGTCCTCAACTGCTCCAGGGGCTAAAAGAGATCAGTCCTCAACTCGTTGCAGGGGCTAAAAAAGATCAGTCCTCAACTCGTTGCAGGGGCTAAAAAAGCTCAGTCCTCAACTGCTCCAGGGGCTAAAAGAGCTCAGTCCTCAACTGCTGCAGGGGCTAAAAGAGCTCAGTCCTCAACTGCTGCAGGGGCTAAAAGAGCTCAGTCCTCAACTGCTGCAGGGGCTAAAAGAGCTCAGTCCTCAACTGCTGCAGGGGCTAAAAGAGCTCAGTCCTCAACTGCTGCAGGGGCTAAAAGAGCTCAGTCCTCAACTGCTGCAGGGGCTAAAAGAGCTCAGTCCTCAACTGCTGCAGGGGCTAAAAGAGCTCAGTCTTCAACTGCTGCAGGGGCTAAAAGAGCTCAGTCCTCAACTGCTGCAGGGGCTAAAAGAGCTCAGTCCTCAACTGCTGCAGGGGCTAAAAGAGCTCAGTCCTCAACTGCTGCAGGGGCTAAAAGAGCTCAGTCCAGTCCAGTGCTGTTGCTGAAAGCAAGGAGATACAAAATGTCCTAAGCTTCCTAAAATGGCAGCAACACATTTGTCTCCTGCAAATGCCCATACCAGTGGGATCTCCTCCATCTACACTGACCAATTCAGCTCTTCAGCAGCAGAGGACTCAGCTCTTGTGCTTTTCATCATGTGCACACATGAGCAGTAAGAGGGGGCTTCACCGTGCAAGATTAAGGGGTATTCCCATTTCCAAGATCCTATCCCATCATGTAGTAATAATAATAGCAAATCCCTCCAATTAGACATGTAGTATAGTTCTCCTGATTAGCTATGTCGGTCACCTCTTGTGCAGGACATTCCAGCTTAGGTTATCCCTGGTTATGGCCACTCATATAGTGACAATTAGTTGGATACCTAAGAAAATGTACCGTAATGCCCTGCACATGAAGTAAGAGACATAGCGGATCATAAGGCTGTACCACATGTCTAATTGGAGATATTTGCTAATATTGTTATTAGCTCTGAAGATTTTTAGATTTCCTTCAACTTTTCCACTTCACAGCATGGCATTTCTGGAATTTGGGCAGGAACTAGTCAACCACTTTAGGGTCCTTTGACCTTTTCCCAGTGTACTCTCTTAAAATCTAAATTTTTAAGGTCTGAAACCATTTCTATAATGGAATAG
>JARQOC010000003.1:115576940-115588725 GCA_033576535.1 Allobates femoralis | reverse complement strand
GAGTCAGCGCGGGAGATTTAAACAGCTGTCAGATCAGCTGTATCTTCAAATCTCCCGCACCGACACCGGCGGGAGATCAGCTGTGCCAGGAGGAGGAGATCTCTGCTGCTGATCTCCTCCCGGCCGCCCCCAGAGACAGCTGATTGGCTGCCCAGGCACCATACTAATGTGAACGCATGCGGAGATTCTCCGCTGCGTTCATATAAGTATGTGCTGCGTTGCACTGCGTTTGCGTCTGCATGCCCTGCGCATGCAGACACAAACGCAAGTGTGAAGGCAGCCTAATAATGAATTTGTACCTTGTAGTTTAGTCTATTTTCGATTAATATAGTATATATCCTACTGTGCGATATATAAAGCTTGGCTTAGATTTGACAACACATTTATAAAATGCTACTAAAAAAATAAAAAATAATAATAAATAAAAAGAAATGAGGAAAAATGTGGCATATCTCCTCCAAGCGAGAAGGCAAGTCACACAACTGTATTTTCTGCACACGGACAGCACTTTTTTGATGGACTGTATCTGCCTGGGAAAAAAAATATGCTATCTGCACTAATCAGCTGAGACTTCGCACTTAGGTCTATTGGTGTGAATAATAATACATAAATGAATATATCGTATTCCGAACAGCGTCACCATTTAGCATCCAATTTTTATGGCTATACTGTAGTTCTTTTATATAGAAAATTGTATTTGGTCCTGTAACTTTTTAATACCTGCTGCTGTAATAAAAACAAATTGCATAAAAAAAATAAATAAAATAATTTGGATTTTCAGGATGAAACCGATTATTTTTTTGTAATGCTTGTTTACACTGAACCCGAGAGTGGATGGCAGTGACTTATGCTGTGACAAATCTCTCATACAAAGCAGTGGCAGTCCTAGATCTTACACAATGTCATTCTACCTAGGCACTGGCTAATATGATGCCACTTTGATATGTACTGGGCCCGTAGGGTTTACCTGGTTGGAGTGAGACATTCATGCACTGTAGGAGCGCCTCTGCTGCATTGGTGCAAGCCTCAATCCCCCGTGATGAAGACAGATCCGCCTCCTGGAGGGCTTTAATGTGGCCCTTTGATAAATCCATGTGGTTCTGAAACATGATGCAGACATTTATACATCTAACTCAGACAATAGGTTTTAGGTTTCATATCAACACAGAGAAAACAAATAAAATACAACAACAATCTAAAGAGATGAACTGAAATATAACAAAAAAAAAAAAAAAAACAGCAAATATCAATACTCCCGACTATAGGATGCAGTATAAAAGTGAGAGGAAATATATTAAAGGGGTTGTTCAGAATTAGGAGAACATGGATGCTTTCTTGCCAAAACAGTGCTACAAATAGTCAACAGGTTGTGTATATGTAGGTCACCCTCATTTGTTTACTTTGCTGCCAGCCCTCATTATAAGGAATACGTTCCTGATCGTTGGGATCTTCCCACACTCTGGGAACACATGGAGATGAGAAAGCATAATACTGCTCCATTCATTGTCTATAGGACTGACTGAGAAAGGTGTTATAGGTGTAATCCCATGAATCTCTGATGTAGAGGCAATCTTTACTTTAACCTCTTACCAACATACATATACAGCACAAGTAGATAACTGAAGTATAGTGCAGGCTCACGAGTTGAGTCCGACCCATACCCAGCAGATAAGGGCTGTGAGACACAGCCAGGACATGCTCCTAATAGCTGGGACTGTAAAGTCTGCTAAATGTTGCTGTCAGATGGAGTTAACATACCAGTATGGGGGACGCGCCATTCTATGCACATATCGACTCCCGTGACGCAAACATGGAGCACCAATAGGCTGTTATTACCAGGGCTGTGGAGTCGGTAAGCCAAACATCCTACTCCGAATCTTTAATTTCCCTTAATCCAACTCCAACTCCACCCAAAATGGACACAGACTCCGACTTCACAGCCCTTGTTATTACAGCTGGGGGTCAGTCATCTCAGAGCTCTTATGAAACCCAGCTTGTTGCGGGGCATTAAAAGGAGACCATGATTTATGCTACATACAGAAATACTGTGGCATTTGTTCTATATAATACAAGCGATCAGATGATTGCAGGTTCGAAAATTTCTAAGGGGGTTAATAATTGCAGAAAAAAGTAAAAGAATAAGTTTTAAAAAATTTGAAAAAAAATCAAAAAAGATATAAACATTTGAAATGTCTCCCTTTGTACCTAATACAAAGGATAAGACACAAAAAAAAAAAAAATGTTATATTGCCGCACCCATAAACGTCCAATATATGCAAATATAAAAACAATTACCCAATCGGTGAACATCATAAACATTAAAAAAATAAATAAAAAAAATAGAAAAAAGAAGTTTTAATACATACGATTTTTGGTACTCACCGAAAAATCTTTTTCTTGAAGTCTTGTTGGAGGACACAGGAAACCAAGGGTGTATCCTGCTGACACTAGGAGGCTGACACTAGACAAAAATAAAAATAACTTCTCCATGGCAGAATACACCCACAGACTGGCAGG
Organism: Allobates femoralis; assembly: GCA_033576535.1. Taxonomy (NCBI): domain Eukaryota; kingdom Metazoa; phylum Chordata; class Amphibia; order Anura; family Aromobatidae; genus Allobates; species Allobates femoralis. The sequence continues at coordinate 115,586,208 of JARQOC010000003.1, read as the reverse complement.
AAGCAAATCAGTTAGTGAGAAACCAGGAGGAGTAATAGCTTTAAAAACTGAATAAATACAACCTTAGTGAGAGGCGATACAATAAATAGGGAGGGTGCAGTGTCCCCCAATGAAGGATTCGAGAAAGATTTTATGGTGAGTACCCAAAATCTTCTTTTCTCCATCGCTTCATTAAAGGACAGAGAAAACAATGGGATGTCCCAAAGCAGTTCCTGAGGGTGGGAAGAGCCTGGAACAAAACGTAGTATCTGTTGAAGGGTAAGACCTGAAATCACTGCTGCTCACAGAACCTTTCTTCCTAGACTGGAGCTGACAGAGGCATGTGTGTACTTTGTAGAACTTTGAGAAGGTAGATTGAGAGGACAAGGTTGCTGCCTTACAAAGCTGTAGGGCGGAGGCCTGATGCTGGACACCCCAGGGGGCTCCCACTGTGCAAGTGGATGAACTCTGAAAAGGTGTAGCTGCCTCAAAAGCCACTGTGCAGTGTCCTTCAGGACTAGGTAGGTTCGCACTACTCTGACCAGGTCTTGCTTGTTTAGCGTTGGTTCCGAAAAGTGAGAGAGAGAAGGAAAAAGCAAGCGTAGAACGATTTCCTTGTTTAGGTAGAAAGATGAAACGACGTTGGGGAGGAAGGAAGGTGTTGGCTGTAGTACTATCTTGCCCTGGTGGATAACTAGAAATGTGGAGCAACACAAGAGCGCGGCTGGCTCCGACACTCGGCAGAAAGAAGTGATGGCAACTAGGAATGTAACTTTCCCCAACAGCAATGAGATACTCTATTGGCTCAAAGGGAGGACTCTGGGGTGTATTCAAGAATGGATTAACCCCTTCATGACCCATCCTATTTTGGCCTTACTGACCTTGCCATTTTTTGCAATTCTGACCAGTGTCCCTTTATGAGATAATAACTCAACAGATCCTTGTAATTCTGAGATTGTTTTTTCGTGACATATTGGGCTTCATGTTAGTGGTAAATTTAGGTTGATAATTTTTGCGTTTATTTGTGAAAGGAGAAAAAAAAAAATATCGAAAATTTGGCGAAAATTTCAAATTTTGAATTTTTATTCTGTTAAACCAGAGAGTAATGTGACACGAAATAGTTAATAACTAACATTTCCCAAATGTCTACTTCACATCAGCACAATTTTGGAAACAAAAAAATTTTTTTGTTAGGAAGTTCAAAGGGTTCAAAGTTCATCAGCAATTTCTCATTTTTGCTCACCGAAAAGAAGATGCAAGTAATCCTATGCAAATCAGAATTATGAAGCTGAGGAGTTACTTCTAAAATATAACTTTTATTTATTATGTTAAAAAATGGACTGGTGCATCCTATCCTATACAGTCAGACAATTGATACACAAGAAGGGGGAAGGGGTGTAAAAATGATCCTTCTCTTTCCCTAACTCACCCTGCCTGACAATGGAGGCAGGTAAAAAACCCAGGTGTCCCCGTTCATCGGCAGCTAGCCCTCCTATCCTTACACAATGCCTGTGATGGGTCAATCGCTCACCATTCACCACTCCCCCAAGTGTAATAGCCTATGAGGGATCAGAAAAAATGGACACGAGTGATCCCCAGAGTCTGGGTCTATCCTTGGGACTTGCTGGTAATAAAAAGTAAAAAACCACCCCAGACGTATCAATAAGATGTGTGGGAACAACGAAATTCACAGTATGTATTCAAGACGTCTGTGACAATTATAGGTATCGTATGGTCACTTTTCACCAATGATATTGTTCATAAGACAGGTATGCAATGAAGATTCTCTGTGACCCCAATAAAACTGTTCATACCTCCTCAAACATATTTCCCAACACACAACATATCAATTGATATGTTGTGTGTTGGGAAACTTCACATTTGAAGTCCCTTTGAGGGGTATACCTGACAGAAAACACCCAAAAGTGACACCATTCCAAAAACTGCACCCCTCAAGCTACTCAAAACTACATTCAAGAAGATTATTAACCCTTCAGGTGCTTCACAGGAACTAAAGCAACGTGGAAGGAAAAAATGGTCATTTTAATTTTTCCAACAAAAATGTTCTTTTAGCCTCAATTTTTTCATTTTCACATGGGCAACAGGATAAAATGGATCCTAAAATGTGTTGGGCAATTTCTCTTGAGTACACCAATACCTCATATGTGTTTATAAACCACTGTTTGGGCACATGGCATGGCTCGGAGGGGAAGTAGTGCCATTGGACTTTTGGAGCTAATTTTCCATTTAAAAAGTCAAATGGCGCTCCTTCTCTTCCGAGCCCTGCTGTGTGCCCAAACAGCAACAAGGACAACAGTGGGGGGAGCGCAGGAGTTTGTGTGTCTTCTGCTTCCTGCACTGCCTGGGCCCTTGTAATGCCGGGAATCCCAGCAGCTCATCAGTTGTAAAGGAGGCTCACAGCATGAGACAGCATGAATGGCAGAAGCAGTGTGTCAGGGACAGCGTGGCAGGGGCAGAGCGAGTGGCAGGGGCAGCATGGCAGAGACTTTTTATCCCACCCCCTATCCACATTTGTTTCTACAGCCCCTTTCTAAACTATAGCAGACAGACTTCAGTCCAGCCTGGGTTGGGGGAGGGAGGTCTGTATTGGAGCTGCAGGGTAAAGAGACTTGATAGATGGCGGACATAGAGGATGTGTGTGTGTGACCCTTATATCACCCTGCTCATTAGTGGAAGGAGGGTGTACCTGTAACGTGGCTGTAACGTGTAAGGGCAACAAGTGCTAAGCATCTCTGGGAACTCCTTCAAGACTGTTGGAAGACCATTTCCGGTGACTACCTCTTGAAGCTCATCAAGAGAATGCCAAGAGTGTGCAAAGCAGTAATCAAAGCAAAAGGTGGCTACTTTGAAGAGCCTAGAATATAAGACATATTTTCAGTTGTTTGTTTCACACTTTTTTGTTAAGTATATTATTCCACATGTATTAATTCATAGTTTTGATGCCTTCAGTGTGAATCTACAATGTTCATAGTCATGAAAATAAAGAAAACTCTTTGAATGAAGTGGTGTGTCCAAACATTTGGTCTGTACTGTATATATATGTTTGGATGGAGGCGGAGCCTGGGGTTAGGTGGAGTGGGGGGTGGAGGCTGGGCAGAGTCTCAGGGGGCCCCAAAAAAGAGAATTTTGTTTACGTACCGTAAATTCTTTTTTCTTTAATCATCAATGGGAGACCCAGACAATGGGGTTTAGGGCACTGCCCTCCGGAGGTCACACTAGGTACTACAAGTTTGTAGACACCGCCTCCTCCGCTTATAAACCCCTACCGCAGGGAACATCCTCAGTTTGGTCCATAAGCTGCGAGGAGACAAATAAACCACACCCGAAACATCGGGAAAGAAACCGTGCACAGACGGTCCAACAACCCGGAAGAAACTGTCCCAACAGGGAACAGATCAAATGCAAAACATGCAACGGAACAACTGGGTGGGTGCTGGGTCTCCCATTGATGATTAAAGAAAAAAGAATTTACGGTACGTAAACAAAATTCTCTTTTTTCTGGTCATCATAATGGGAGACCCAGACAATGGGGATGTCCTAAAGCAATACCCCAGGGCGGGAAGAGTTCCTCAAAGACGGATAACACATGGTCCCCCTCAAAGGTGGGCAACCGCCGCCTGGAGGACCCGCCTGCCCAAACTTGCATCCGCAGAGGCATGGGCATGCACCATATAGTGCTTAGGGAAAGTGTGCAGGCTGGACCAGGTGGCTGCCTGACACACCTGTAGAGCAGAAGCTCGATGTCGCAAAGCCCAGGAGGCACCGACAGCTCTGGTAGAGTGAGCTTTCAATCCCACCGGGAGAGGCAAACCAGAAGACCGGTAGGCCTCCTGAATGGGAGCCTTGATCCATCTGGCCAAGGTTGACTTCGATGCCGCGGACCCCTTACAGCGACCTGTCGTCAGGACAAATAAGGAATCCGAACTCCGGAAGGAGGCAGTCCTGGACACATAAATGCGTACAGCCCTCACGAGATCCAGAGTATGGAGATCGCGCTCGACCTGATGAACGGGAGCGGGGCAAAATGATGGGAGAACAATCTCCTGGTTCAGGTGAAAAGTGGAAACCACCTTTGGCAAGAATTCTGGCCGCGGGCGTAACACCACCTTGTCTTGGTGAACCACCAGAAAGGGCGACTTGCACGATAGTGCAGCCAATTCTGAGACCCTTCTCAGAGATGTAATCGCCACCAGAAAGACCACCTTCTGGGACAGACGAGACAGAGAAATGTCATTCAGCGGCTCAAACGGCGGTTTCTGCAGTGCCGCCAGGACCATGTTAAGGTCCCAAGGGTCCAGTGGTCGCCTGTAGGGCGGGACCACCCGAGAGACTCCCTGGAGAAACTGACGGACCTTGGGAAGGAGCGCCAAGCGCTTGTCAAACAGCACTGAAAGAGCTGACACTTGACCCTTCAAAGAGCCTAGGGATAACCCCAATTCCAACCCCGACTGAAGGAAAGCCAACAATGTCGGAATGGACAAGGGCCACGGGGACCGACCACCCGAGGCACACCAGGTGAAGAAAATCTTCCACGTTCTGTGGTACATCTTCCTGGAAACAGGCTTCCTAGCCCGAGTCATGGTGGCAACAACCGTAGGAGAGAAGCCCCTGGACGTCAGCAGCCAGGCCTCAAGAGCCATGCAGTCAATCTGAGGGCCCTGGAATTGAGGTGGAAGAATGGGCCTTGTGCGAGCAGATCTGCGCGTTCTGGAAGAGCCCACCGGAGTCTGCCTGACAGTCGCCACAGGTCCGGATACCAGGACCTCCTGGGCCAATCTGGAGCCACTAGAATGGCTACCCTGCACTCCGACCTGATCTTCCACAGAACCCTGGGAATCAGAGCTAGAGGCGGGAACACATACGGAAGATGGAATCTGGACCAACTCAGGATCAGGGCATCTGCCCCCAGAGACTGAGGATCCCATGATCTCGCCATGTATTGCGGCACCTGATGATTCAGCCGCGAGGCCATCAGATCCACGTCCGGAGTGCCCCATCTGCTGCAGATGTCCTGGAAGACGTCTGGATGAAGAGACCACTCTCCGGCGTCCATCCCCTGCCGGCTCAGGTAGTCGGCCTCCCAGTTCTCGACCCCTGGGATGTGAACTGCGGAGATCAGGCAGTCGTTGTCCTCCACCCAAGATAGAATGCGGTGGACTTCGGCGAGGGCCTGAGCACTTCTGGTCCCTCCCTGATGATTTATATAGGCGACGGCCGTCGCATTGTCGGACTGAACCCGAATGGGTTGCCCTGACAGGAACTTCTGAAACGCTAGGAGCGCCAGATAGACCGCCTTGATCTCCAGCACGTTGATCTGCAACGCCGACTCCGACGGAGTCCAGAGGCCTTGAGCCCTGTGGTGTAAGAACACCGCACCCCAGCCCGTCAGACTGGCGTCGGTGGTCACCACTAACCATGACGGTTTGAGGAAGGACCGGCCCCGTGACAAATGACGTGGCTGGAGCCACCACTGCAGGGAATCCCTGGTCGGTTGGGAAAGTGTCACCAGCCGATTCAGAGAGATCGTCCTCTTGTCCCATCTGCGAAGAATCTCCAGCTGGAGAGGACGGAGGCGAAACTGCGCAAAAGGTACTGCCTCTATTGCAGCTACCATGCGTCCCACCAGCTTCATCAAGATCCGTACGGATGATTGTGGTGACAGGAGGACTGCTTGCACTCCTGATTGGATCGCCATCTGTTTGACTCGTGGCAGAGACACTAGGGCCGAGTCCGTGTGAAAGTCCATGCCCAGATATGTCAGTGACTGGGTCGACCAGGGTCGACTTCTGGATATTGATAAGCCACCCGAACTGTTCCAGAGACTTCATGGTTACCTCCAGGCTTTGCCGACAAAGGTGTTCTGATGGCGCCCTGACCAGCAGGTCGTCCAGATAGGGTATTACGGCGTGCCCCTGCACGTGCAGGAAAGCCATCATGGAGGCCATCACTTTTGTGAACACCCGCGGTGCCGAGGCCAACCCAAACGTCAGCGCCACAAATTGGAAGTGTTCTTCCCCCACTGCAAATCTCAACCAGCGCTGATGAGCCGGTGCAATGGGCACGTGAAGGTAAGCGTCTCGGATATCTATGGACGCTAGGAAGTCTCCCTGTGACACAGCTGCGATCACGGAACGCAGTGATTCCATACGGAACTTCCGAACCAACACGTGATGGTTGAACAACTTTAGGTCCAGAACCGGGCGGAAGGATCCGTCCTTCTTTGGTACAATAAAGAGGTTGGAGTAAAAACCCCTCCCCGGAAGGCACCGGGACCACCACTCCGTCCCTGCGGAGACCCTCCAACACCAGGTGAAAGGCCTGAGCCTTTTCTGGGGATGGGACCGACCGATGGAATCGGGGTATCGGCTTTGACGTCAGCTCTATCCTGTAACCTCGCGAGACCACGTCTCGAACCCACTGATCTTGAACGTGAAGGAGCCACCTGTCCTGAAAACGAGACAGGCGGCCCCCCACCTGTGGGGAGGCAGGAAAGGAGAGCGAGTCATGTAGAGGCGGGTTTGGGGGTGGCAGCCGCTGCCCCCGCCGGCTTCTTTGGACGACTCTTAGAGCGCCACTGAGAAGCGGGCTTGCCCCCTCGGTCCGTGCGAGCGGACGGTGCTGATGACTGTGAGCTGGACCGAAAGGACCACTGTTTTGGGTTCCTCTTAACGGTGTACCGTGGCTTAGGTTTATTCTGCGGAATCTTAGACTCAGCAGAATCCTTTATCAGCTTGTCCAGTTCGGTACCAAAAAGCCTGTCACCAGAGAACGGAAGATTCTGCAAAATCTTCTTAGATGTGGCATCTGAGTCCCAAAGACGCAGCCACAACAACCTGCGAATCGCAATAGCATTGGCCGAAGCCACAGCTGAGCGAGTGGCAGTTTCCAAAGTCGCCGTCCTGGCGTAGTCCGCATAGGCCCTTGCCCTTTCGGTAAGCGCCAGGACCTCTGGACTGGACCTTGCCAGGTCAGAAATACCATCCAAGCAGGTAGTAATCGCTTGTAAGGTCCAGACCGTGGCAAAATTAGGGGCAAATGAAGACCCCACAGCCTCATAGGAAGACTTGGCGAGTTGCTCGACCTGTCTATCAGTCGCATCCTTCAGCGAGGAGCTATCAGAGGCAGAGAAAAGGGAGCGTGCAGCAATCCTGGTCATGGAAGCGTCCACCTTCGGGGACTGCGACCACTCCTGTAGCACCTCCTGGGGGAAGGGGAAGCGATTGTCCTTGGGTTTGCGGACATAACGCCGCCCAGGATGTAACCTGGGAGCTCTAACCACCCTTCCAAAGTTAGTGTGGTCCATGAAGGAGCCACTCGGTCTAGCCTCCGGCCGCAGCCATTGATAGACCTCCTTCGGGTGTACAGTCACCTCCTCAGGGGGTGTCACGAGACGTAAGGTCTCGTTGATAGAGGACACCAAATCCTCCACCCCGTCTGGTGGTTCAGACACAGACACGGACCCGAGAGTCGAACCCCCATCATCTTCCTCACCATCAGAGGAACGCTCCTCCTCAGAGAGAGCCTGGAGCTCGGGTGAATCCTCACGACGAGCCCGCTTAAGGGGTCTCACAGCAGAAGAGGGAGACACCCGGGGGTAACTGGAAGGAGTAGCTGGGCTTTCCAGCCTCCTATTGAGTGCCTCCAGGGATTGCGACATGGAGGACAGCTGGGACAACAGAGATTCATTGATCTTATTCTGAGTTTCCCATGGCCCTGGGATCACCTGAACCTCAGGGTACAGCACCGGAGCTGCTGTCTCAGCAGTGTCAGTCCGGGCCTCTGGGCGTCCGCAGTTATTGCAGGACCCCTCCACCAGAGTCCCATTGCATGTAGCACAGGTAATGGTGGCATCTGCCGCCTTAGCAGCACGCTTCCTAACTGAGGACATCGCCACAGCAGGGGAAATAAGCCAAATTGAGCAGACAAAACCGGGAATCCCGGTGGCTTACCGACCGCAGCGAAGCGGTAGGAGGAAGCGGTGTGTGTGTGTGACCTCCGCGAGAGTTTCCGGTCTCCTCTGGAGTGCAGGCGCACGCTGCATACAGATCCCAGCCGGGAAGTGAGGGTAAAGATGGCCGCCGACAGTGAAACCGTGGGCGGCGCCGAAAACACGCGGGAAGCACACACACACGCCCATCGGTGACGTCACCGCACGGGCTGCTTCCTATCCTCCAAGCAGCCTCAGTATTAAGGCGCCAGAGCCCGCAGCGCGGGAAGTAATGTGAAATACATCACACAGACTGCATGCACAATACACATCCGCAGCCTACAGCCTCAGCCCCTGCGACACACAGGGCGGTCAGCCAGGGTGACCCCAGCACGGGGTACACCTCCAGATCCGCGGACCCGAGGGTAACGCGCGGTCTGAGTGTCAGGACACATAAAGTGACCGACACTACCCCCAGGCACACAGGAGACACAGAGTGCCTCAGTGCCGGTCCGGTCTGTAAGCACCATTTAGGGAGGCCTCGGTCGGGGGTTCAGCACCAGTCCGGAGTGTAAGCACCATTTAGCGAGGCCTCGGACTGGGCTGGCTCCAGTCCGGTCTGTAAGCACCATTTAGGGAGGCCTCGGACGGAGCGGAGCTGTGCAAGGCTCCCATCTCCCACTCTCCAGAGCCCCCCAGAGAGGGATGGAAAGGAGCGCAACAGCGTACCGGGAGAACACAAGGTGTCCAGGCTCTAGGCCCTCCGGTACCTCCACCAGCGTGTTCCACAAGGGTGAGCGGGGAGGCTGTCGCAGGTCCCGACCGGGACCAGTTTACCTTGTCTTCAGACGCCATCACGTAAGTTGTGAGAATGCAGTGAAGTGCAAGCAAAGCGTGATCCTCCGAGCACACTAAGTTTAAAACTGAGGATGTTCCCTGCGGTAGGGGTTTATAAGCGGAGGAGGCGGTGTCTACAAACTTGTAGTACCTAGTGTGACCTCCGGAGGGCAGTGCCCTAAACCCCATTGTCTGGGTCTCCCATTATGATGACCAGAAAATGTTGGCAATCAGGGGCCCTGAAATTCCTAGCGGCAGCCCTGCCTGCAGGATACAATTCCTATGTGGACAGAAAATTAAAAAAAGGTTAAGGGGAGGAAAAAAAATAAATGAAAAATTTAAATTGGCCATGTCGGGAAAGGGTTAACCATGTAAATGCAAAAACATCACTCAAGTGCAGTTTCCTCCCCTTCCAGCCTCTATTCTGACAGCGCTATCATTTTGGGACCAGGAAGTATCCGCTCTATCTCCCTCTTTCACAAGCAGGAAAGTCCCCAACATTCA
>JARQOC010000003.1:115525192-115567861 GCA_033576535.1 Allobates femoralis | reverse complement strand
ATTTGTGACCTGCTAGTACCTCCAAAGTTTCATGGAGCGCGCCAGAAGTCACAACTTGAGATAAGCAGAACCATGAAAGTTTGGGTTCTGGTGGTTTAGCTGGACTTTCTACAAATTTCTGTTCTGGATCCAAATTTGACTCAAACCTCATTGGAAGTCATTGATTGGGCAGTTCTGCTCTCTGCCCACATACAGGCGTCCATAAATAAAGCTCTTCCAGGAGACGGAGGGTGGAGTTTTGTCATTTTTTTTTTTTATTGTACACACTATATGAAATAACGGTGATTTTACCCTCAGAATGATCTGATTAAGCACTGAGTGTACCCGAGCACAGTGGTGCTCTCTCCTGTAGTTTGTATACGTAAAGCACCTGAACTCCGAACCCAAACACTGCAAGCGACTCACACTGGGCCAGGCACTGAGTGTACCTGAACACAGTGGAGCTCTCTCCTGTAGTTTGCATGCGTAAAGCACCTGAACTCCGAACCCAAACACTGACATTTTTTGTAAAGTCTGTGTTTGGTACAAACATCAAACATTAAAGTTCAATTTGCTCATCCCTAGTCAAAACTCAATACATCTCTATGAGAGGCTTGTTCTTGCCTTGTTCTGGCCTCATAGAGTTGTATTTAGCACTTGTGACATAGCTTCTAATTTCCCAACAGTAAGGGTACCTTTACACGCCGCTACTGGAGGATGGATACAACCCGCTACTTCACGTGCACGAGCACGCTCAAACGGTTACAAACGGTAAACGCACCTCCTTTACACGCCGCCACAAGGTGCGCTACGCAACATCTATAGCTAGATACATCGCCGGGTGTCTCAAGTAGCCATCTGTAGCTCATCTTAGCTCATTTACACACCGCTACAACAAGCTACTATGGGCGGACCTGGTGCAGCAGGGACAGCACATAGGTGTGCTACAATTGTGGAGTACGAGACGTCCGTACGCTGATAGGACAAAGCAATAATACCATGATTGGGCAGGCATCGCAGGAGGCTGATTAATACTTGACGCTCGAGCAATTGTGTAGTGTGACTCGTCAGCTCCTTAAATATGCCGCCCTGTGCGGCGACAACCAATCGCAACACCGGAGCTTCCTCCAATGATCGCTGAAGGGGGCGCGGAAACCCGGAGCCTGTGTCACGCCCCAGCTACATAGCATGGTGTAGAAACAACCCTTCTGTTCCTTCTTTACACGCCGATACAGCTCGCTACAATCGGCTTTGTAGCCATCTGTTTTCGAGCAGTGCTCGGAAACAGATGTATCTGTTGCCGGCTGCCTCCTACCGTCTTCACACGCCGCTACTACGGGCTATATTGACGCTACAAGCTACATTTGTAGCCTGTAGCGTGTTGTATCCATCCTGTGGTAGCGGCGTGTAAAGGTACCCTAAGAAGTTACGGACACAAGATGGCACCATGGGACCATAGCAGTGCTGAAAAAGAGTGAATATACCAGAGAGTAAGTATGACACTAGGGACAGGGGCTTCGAGTTAAAGCACTACTCCAATAGTGAAAAGAAAACTGCTGGGGTCTATCCATGAAAACCATTAAAAACACACTGATGGTAGAAAGTGGACACATGGACACCGGGACCATTTTTCACATATTTGTTTAAACCCAGACGTGTGAATGAGATCTTACATGGATCATTTCCTACTTATCTGATGGGTTCAGACTGGTAGTGTGTAGTGATTAGTGTGCTCAGGAGAGAATTCATTCTCATCATTGCTATCCTTCCAGAAACAATGAGACACTTTAGTAGAACCAGATTAAACTCATATATGGCAGATTTATCAATATTTCATGCTTTTTATTGTATAACTTATGTAGTAAGAATTCAAAAACTGTAGTTCTATAACTGGGCGAAACATGCACATTGTTCATGTATGGAAGAATGAGGCGCTAACTTATAACAGACTTGGCTTTGCTTTTTGCCTCCTTTCTAATGTGCTTCCTGGCATAAATCCATTGATAAATCTGTCCCGTTATTTTTACACCACTGTAACTGCTAAATACTGGATTTATAGCTGTGTTTATTTCATATCTTTTCCTTTCATCCCTCCTCTCTATTTTAGACTTGATCCCAGGGGTCAATTATTGGAATGTCTCGACCCATAACTCTTAGACTGAAGATAAAAATCTTCTATCTCTGGTTTTGTGGGAAAATGTTGGTTAGTGTAAATTAGCTGTAGGCATGTGAATACCATTTACATTAAAAAGGCTTTTACTATACCGTAATAGTGTAAGTCAGTAGGCGACCCCAATTACCCTCTAAAACCACTTCCCTCCTGTTTCCCACAATGTACATTACGTGCATTATATTGTGCATGATAAATGCTCTGTCCTAACGGATTTCTCTTTATGGCTCTGTAAGGATTTCTAAGAAGCATGCCTAACACAAGGAGTGCTAAGATACTTCCAATTTATGAGGCTACAAAAACCTGTTGTTAATGCTGCAGTGTCAGATAAACTAGGAAACAGTATTATAGGCCATTTGTAGTTTGACTATAGCTATGGGAGGGGGGCCCGCTGACACAAACGCCCCTTTAAGCTAGATGTGCATCTGAAGGCGCACATTTGACTGAAATGTATTGTGCAGAGACCAGAGGCAGTGCATAGCAGTGACGCCATGGGACGCTCATCATAGGTTAGCTGAAGTCAGTTACTGGCCTCTGAGCCAACTATAGCAGACATCGCACGTCATGGTAGTGCTGGAAGGTGATAATAATCATTTTGGTTTTTTAATCACGCCCTGGGCACGTGCGCTCACATCCCCCTTCACATATCAGCTTATCTCATCAGCTGACATGTGCAGGTTACAGATGTGATTGGATAAGTGATCCGCCTGCATCTGTTAACCCTTTAGATTGTGCTGCCAAACACTGACAGCGCGATCTAAGGAGCCTCAACGTAACTCGTGCCGTTCCCCGTGACACGGTGCCAACAGGTTGCCATGACAGTGAGGGGTCAGCTGATGACCCCGGACACTCTCATAACTCACTTGCTGTAAGTGATGCCGCAGGAAGTGGATCATTTTCCCTGTTTAGAGCTACGGAGCATCACATCTGTGAACACAAGCAAATTAAGCCTCCGTCACACTAAGCGAGATCACTAGCAAATTGCTGCTGAGTCACAAGTTTTGTGACATAACAATGACCTCAGCAGTGATCGCGCTATGTGTGACACGTAGCAGCGACCAGGCCCCCGCTGTGAGATCGTTGATAGTTACAAACCGTTCTGGACCATTTCTTGGTCATTGCGCTCCCGCTGGGCAGCATGCATCGCTGTGTTTGACAGGGACAACGACCAACGATCTCAATACTATGCCCGAGAGTGACCTGCGTCGCTGGTGAGATCTGACTGAGATATCACCAGCGATATTGTAGCGACTCTCCAGCAATCCCTACCAGGTTGTATCATTGTTGGGATCGCTGGTGCATCGCCAAGTGTGACGGTACCTTTAGACTGCCGTGCTGAGGCGCCCTAAGGGGCCAAGTAAGATAAAGAAAAAGTGTTAAAAAAAGTTTTTAAAAATACGACAAAAAAAAAACAAAAGTTCAAATCACCCCCCTTTTCTTTCAGTGGAAATAGAACTATTGAAAAAATAATTTTATACCAGGAAAGGGCCCAGGATGGGGGACATGCATATGTATATTACTGGAAAGGGCAAGAATGAGAAAATAATACCATTAAATCATGATGTGGAACATTATTACTGGAAGAGGCCCAGGTTGAGGGACATAATAACTGGAAAGGGCCCAGGATGGGGACATTATTACTAGAAGGAGCCAGGATGGGGACATTGTATCAGGATGGGGGACAATATGCCAGGAATGGGCTCAGGATGGGGGATATTTTTCCAGGAAGGAGTTAATGATGAGGGATGTTATATCAGAATAGTATAATGGTTTTTACTAGTAGGGGTCCAGGATGAGGGACATTATTATGGTCAGAAGCCCAGGATGGGTGATTTTATGCATAAGAAGGGTCCCAGGTTGTTGGATATTGTTATTGGAAGAAGCCGAGGCATGGGGGATATTATACTAGGAAGGGTCCAAGGTTATTGGAAATTTTTACTGGAAGGGGCCCACAATGTGGACATTCTTACGGTAAGGGGCACAGGATGTTGGATATTATAGCAAGGGGCCCAGAATGTTGGATATTTATACTGGAAGGGTATAGGATGAAGGAGATTATTCCAGGAAGGGGCCCAGGATGGGGGACATTATTACAGACACATATAAGTCTTTATAGAATTTAGAACGCTACAAGGACCCATACATCTGACCATCTTTCAGGTGGGGGCCCGTTGGATTCTTGTCACTCGGTCCCTGAAAATATCCAATTAACCTTATAAGGAATACTTTATCTTGATAACAAGACCCCAAAGAGGGGGAATGGAAATAGAGATAGGATCAGAAAGTTCCAAAGAAAGAATGTAGAATAACTCACATATGATAGAGAATGTCTGCCCCTGACCATATTGTGCCACTTGGGTATACCTGTGAGCTCCAGCTCCTTGTTGACTCCTTTCTAATTGTTTCTAATAAACCCCCTCTATGGCTATAAATACTAGACCAATGAAAAGAAGGTTTTATAACTTCTTCGTATTTTTGCCGTAGAAGATAGCTACCTGATTAATTGTACCCACTATGCAATAGCTGCAGACTAGACATTAAGGAGGAGCAGGACTGGGCAGCTGGTTAGCTTTGCTCCAATATACCTCTAACAAAACCCTAGCCTATCCCCTCATTAACTTAAGTAATTAGGTTGGAGTCACATTGGATGGCATGTGGAGATTGAGCCAAGTTACCAGTTAAGGCTGGTTTCACACTGCGGTCAGATCAGGTCAGATCAGGTCAGGTTTTGTGTTTCAAAACCAGGAGTGTCTCCAAAACTCAGAACAGGTGTCAATCTTTCAATGATAGTTTTTCTCTGCAAGTTCCTCTCCTGGTTCCTCTCCTGGTTTTGGCACACAAACCTGATCAGTGAAAAACCGCAGTGTGAAACCAGCCTTATAAAGAAGGACCATTGTATTGCGATGCCTTTGCCCAAGTGGTTGTATGTAATTATTTGATTGTTGTGGCATGTAAAAATGGATATGCAGTTATGGCTGAAATAGTTGACACACTGGAAACTGTTCTAGAAAATGAAGCATTTATTCCAGAAATGTATTGCAATTACACATTTTGTTATACAAATGTTTATTTCCTTTGTGTGAATTGGAACAACACAAAAAAATCTGAGAAAAAAAAGGTAAATTGGACATAATGTCGCACAAAACTCCAAAAATTGTCTGAACAAAAGTATTGGTATCCACAACTTAATATTTGGTTGCACACCCTTTGGAATAAAAAACTGCAATCAATTGCTTCCTATATCCATCAACTAGCTTCTTACATCTCTCAGTTGGAATTTTTGACTCTTCTTTTGCAAACTGCTTCAAGTCTCTCATATGTAAAGGCATCTTCTCACAACAGCAAATTTAAGATATGTGATATAGGTGTTCACTTGGATTTAGATCAGGACCAATTGCCGCCGCTTCAGAACTCTCAAGCACTTTCTTTCCATCCATTTCAAGGTGCTTCTTGAAGTATGTTTGGGGTCATGTCCTGCTGGAAGACCCATGACCTAGGACATATACCCAGCTTTTTGAATGTCCACCATATTTGACTGTAGGTCCTGTGTTCTTTTCTTTCTAGGCCTCATCCATTACTTTTTTTAGTAAACAGTAGAATGATGTGCTTTACCCGAAAGCCCTATCTTTCTCTTGTATGTCCTCAAGACGCTTTCCCAGAAGGATTTTGGCTTACTCAAGTACATTTTGGCAGGGGGTCCTCCTGGGTCTCTTGTCATAGCGTTTCATTTCATTCAAATGTCTATGGTTATTTCGTGCTGACATTGATGCACCCTGAGCCTGCAGGCAGCTTACATTTCTTTGGAACTGGATTGGGGCTGCTTAACACCCATCCAGACTATTCTGTATTGCAACTATTTATCAACCAGCCACTAGATGGCCGCACATACATTTTACCCATAAACAATTACATCCATTATTATGATTCACAAGATTACACTTCGATATTAAATAGTTCACAATATACATATCTAATGCAAACCAATGTCTTCAGGGCAGAGTCACATGGACCCATCACCCTCCTACATCTCGTCCCCTCTTTAATTCTGGTTGTCCTCAACCAGGCAGCCCTGGAAGACACAAACAAATATAGCATAACGCATTGGCATTAATAACCTTCCTCTTGTCCCAGACACTTTGGTTTCTTAGTGGGCCATACTGACCCTGGTTCCAAACAGTTGGGACCTCAGAACACAGAGTTTAGTTCTGTTGTCATGGCCCTTCCCTTGGGCCAACACGGCAACATAGAGCCCCTGGGCTCAAGACTGAAGCTCAACAGGGGCAGTAGCAACACTGGTTTCTGTTTCGCAACTGTTGCCTCTGGCCCTCACCATCAGCCTGGGAGATGTTGATGCCAAGGACAGGCCATCAGTCCCGAGGACAGAGTCTTCTGGTCGTGCAAGGAGCATCACGACCGCATACCAGGGGCCCTTCCTCCTTGATAATTTGCACTTGATCTTCTCAGGTCAGTGCAAGGCCCTCGCTCATACAGCCAGCATTCACATAGACCTTATGGCCAGTTTGCTCCTTGCAAATGAACCTGTAGACCTTATCAAAGTCCACAAGGTCGTGGCCATTAGTGATGCAGCTGCTTACTGCTCCACAACCAGGGAGGGCCAGCTGGGACTTTTCTCTTTCTTTATTTTTTAAGATAACACTGGCAACCCACTTGGCCGCCTCAGGGTAAGGGGGTGGGGCTTCTATTTTACATAAACGGCACAGGGCCCTGTGATTTTGCCGTGGTCTCCTCCCAGAGCTGTTTGACGTGTTCTCCATGGCCACAATGAGTTGGCAGCTGCAGTGGGACCATCTTCATGTCTGTCTGTTCAGGCAACAGTGGGTCGAGGCCTTCATGGGGGATCACCCAGTAGCGCTATAATTCACCAGGACAAGCAGTCACCTCGTTCACTTAATTCACTCATTCTTCCCATGTGCGGCAACAGGAGCCGGGGAGTCGCAGTCCAAACCAGTGGCTGTCACAACCAGATGCAGTCTCCACCTCTCGCTCCTGCTGAATTCCACAATCAGACATAAATGGTGCCGGTCCACATTCCCAAGAGAGGTCTCCTTCTTACGGACTGTGCCTCTCTGCCTCACCCACCCGTTCCTTTATAGCTGCTGCCCATCCCACAGAAGCCCACTCTCATGGGCGGGGCTTTTGTAACATCCCACCCACCTGGCTTGAGCAGCGCTTACGATTCCTCCTAGGGACCGGCGAAAATAATTGCGCCACAGCGCTGCAGTGACACTTGCTCTCTACGCTGCATCAGCTATTTTACTTTTTCTCTTCCACCACACTCTGGATTCGGGGTTCCATTTTCCAGGGACCATCCTTATGGCTTGCTGCTTTTCTTGACATGAAGGGTTATCCTGCTGACTATGCCAAATGGTGAAGGGTGCAGGGGACCGTATTACAGATGCTGGCCTACTTCTCACTACATCTCCCATAGATGCAGCTTGCTTCACTTTCACTTTTTCCTTACTTCTCTTAAAACCAAGATGAAATCAGCCTATTTTAACTGCTGAGATCCTGTCGAGCCCCAGGCTTTGGGGTACTCGGGTATCAGGCTCTGTGGGTTGCGGTGCTGTGTCACGGGGAATGGTGGCCGCGCCTGATCCCGTGTCCTGGGTGACACTTCAAAAAGGGGTATATTTACAGGGGATTTTATGTACACAGTTCACGTGACGCCACCTGTAGTTTCTGGTGATGGGTCACCTGCGCCGCCACAGTCCGCTGGAGGTGAATGGAATTGCGGCTTAGTTGGTAAAGTCCTCTACAGGTAGGGCTGGACCTCCCGGGCAGCGTTCCTGCAAAGGGAACAGATTGATGCAGAAGAAACAGAGGCAGAGGCAAAGTCACTTTCTCCCGGGTACTTTACTAGAAACTTGTAGCAGCATCATTTACAGTTCACAGCTCAGCACTTTAGATGTTACAAAGACAGGTAGCTTAACGGGTGGCTGCAAGTGGATCCCAGGTGGTATGGTGGAACCCTTGGTGTACCTTCGTTAACTAACCCGTGTCCGTTCTTCCCTGCTTTGGATCGATCTATACCCAGTAGCTCCATGTAGGTAGTACCGGGAGTCTCCTCCCTTGTTGGTGAGGAAGCAGGCAGACCTCTCCGCTGGCATGGTGCTGTGGCTGATAAATAAGCCACAGCAGCCGGTTGCCGACTGCAAAGCTAGACTTTGACCAGCTCCTAGGGTCCGGTGTTCCCCTGGATGGACTGGAGTATCACCTGGAGTATGGACATTCCACACTGAGGATCACCCTTCCTCTCTAGGGCTCGCACTTCTCTTGTCGGCCACCCTCTTTCAGGACCTCCTCAAGGTCCCTTCTTCTTTCCTCTGGTGCGGCTTGTAACCGACCCAGTGTGACCTTCCGCCTCGTTCCACTTAGCTATTCTTTCTAAACCCTTTCCTCTTCCTCCATCTCCTCCTGGTCCCTCAGCCGAGAAACCTAGCAGCAAAGACCTTCTTGTTCACCCTAGAGGTGAATTTATTCCCTCCCGGGTAACCTCCCACCCTCAACTCATGTGGGAGTGCTGGGAATGGGTCCCACCCACCATCCTAGGGTCCACCTGCAGCTGGAGCATTTACACCTCTTTTACGGGTGTAATACTCCTCTGTGACACCTGCATTTGCAGGGCGCCACACTCCTCCATGGGAGACTCTAAGAACATTAACCATTCCCTGCCTTCTTAAAATACCAGGGAGCAATATCTAAAACAGACCACTAGATGGCCACACATACATTTTACCCATTAACACATTACATACATTGTCATCAATCACAGGATTACTCTTCTACATTAAACAGTTCACAATATACTTACCTAATAGCAACCAATGTCTTCAGGGCATAGGCACATGGGCCCAGCACCTGTGGCGCCCCGCAACGAGTGCGTCACAGGAGGGTATTGCAGCCAAGACAGCAGCAGCAATATTTTCTGACTCAGCAGTCACACAGTTAAGTCAGAGATCCATACCCTACATGCATCATCAGTATAGAGGGCCAATAAGGTCCTGGTGGGCGGAGTGTAGTGGTAGAGTGCAGAAGGAGAACTGACTTGGCAACGTAGGAGAAGGGAGCAAAACCAACAAGCTCTGCAACCTAGGAGAGGGGGTCTGTACAGTCCTGTGCAGCCCCCTGGCCATCACCCCGGTTGGGCTCCATTATTCCCGGTGCCTTAACAACCGATCTACGGGCATCTACATGCGGGTTCAAAAACATCCCATGCCCATTTACAGCCGGTTTGCTGGTACCGAAGCTAGTAGTAGTTCAGCACTGCTATGCGAACCAGAGGAGTGGAGGGACCGCTTTACAGGAGCACCCCACCACCGCCACACACAGTCATCTAGCCAGCGGTGTACCCACCAAAAGGACCCAAGGCTCCCCAAAACACCCAGAACGTATACCCTGGGTAGGGCATTGAAGCAGCCTCCTTGTACCCGATCTGGCATTCCTGGGCGACAACGGCAACACAAGTAGTTAGAATGGAGGAACACCGCGGATCTCTGAGAAACACTGGTCATTGCTGAGTCCATCTGGTCCACTACCTGTCACTGTATGCCATGTACTGCCTGCTGGTTACAGTAAATTACCCGTTACAGAGACTTCCAGTGTCCGTGCTTTCTTATGAACTGTCTGTCTCCACGCACTAAGGTAACCGCAGCTGCCTCAGAACATCTTGTGCAGCTCCTGGCTCCGGGGATCATCGCTCAGCCTGTGGGGAGCGTTCCATCTTGCTGCATTCCATCCCCCGGAGGCCCTGCAGTGCCGGTACAGTTACCGGAACTCTCATAGGTGGCGTCACGAAACAATTTAATCCCTAAACTATTCCACTAACGACGTCTTTATTGATCTGGACCACCGGGCCTCCACAGCCGCAGGCGCGGTTCCTGTGACAGGGAGGAAGAAGAAACGCCTGCAACGTGTCGACCCGGCCACGGTGAGTCACACCCTCCTACAGTAAGTAGCAATGACCAGAGGTGAACATACTATTGCAAACCTATACAGCTGCACAAGGACACAGGAGGTAAGCCCCCCCTTCTTCCACCGCCAAAGCAGCAAGCAGTCTCTGCCGCAAAAAAAAGGGTGTTTTGTGTTGAAGTATTGAACTGCAAAGGGCCCATATATGGTTTTTTTTTGCACAGGAGCGCTCTTTTGTCTGTCAGTGTTCAGCCATTACAATAACAGAGAAAAATTCTGACGTAAAAGACTTTCATTTGCTGTCAAATATTTGCACAACTCCAGTCCCAGCCAGTTTCTCCACAATGGCGGAGCACGGGCAGTACAGGACGTGGCTAAGCCAGCAATCTAATTAATTAAAGTTTACACCATTTTAATGTCATAAATGTCTTCAGTAATGTACTCCAGCCCTCAAATGGGATAACATTTCTGTTGCAGGTGCATGCCAGGGATGAAATACGCCTTACTCATTAAGAGGTGTGTGCCTGTACATAAATAGGAAATAAATAATGAATTAGTGTTAATGAATTGGGCCCATAGTTCTACAAATTGCTGTTTCTTCTCTTTGCACATTTATCTAGCACACATGAATGTTTCCCACTTCATAGTTTTTATGTGATAGTTAAACTCGGCAGGACAGGAAGCTGCTTTATATGTTATTTTCCTTTCTTCTTCTCCTCACAATGATGTCTGTCATTTTCCAGCACAGCTATTTGCTATGTCAGTTCCTTCCTAGCCCAGTTTTGTTTTTCTTTTTATTTTGATACTTCCTTTTCCTTCAAAAAGCCAAAACCCAAAGTATTAGATTTTTTTTACTGAATGTGTTTAAAAGGGTTGTGGGCATTTTGGATAATTTCTATGTATATCCAGGCTGCAAAATGTAGACAGTTTGTAATATACATCCCGTCAACATTTTGCATAGTTACCCTGATATCACCTATTTGCAGCTGCAAAATAACGACCAGGGGGTGTATTTGTGTTGAAGCCTGCACTGGGGAGGGGCCTCCAAACATGCCCCCTCCCCAATCTACACTATGACCAGCCATCCCCAGGCTCCTACAGGCCCACGACAAAACCCCTAATGTGACCACCCACCCCCATTACACACAGCGGTCCCCTGCTCCACTTGCACAAATCTGCAGCTGTGTGAAGTAGATTGCGTCAGTGCGAAGGGGACCACTGAATGTAAAGCAATAAAGTATATGTGCTCACCTAGTCCTCTTTTGCAGCGCTATGCGGTGGAGCCCAGGACCACAGCTGTCGGCTCTCTGTGCATAGACAGGACCGGTTCCACTGCACAGAGAGCCAATCCTGTCTATACCGCAGATGCCGGCTCACTATGCCCCGCTGTGTGCTGCAGGGATACAGGGAAGAGGAGCATTAGCTCCACAGCACAGAGCGGGGACATAGAAAGCCGGCAGCTGCGGTATATGCAGGACCAGTGACTCACCGTGGCCGGGTCTACGCGTTGCAGGCAGAATCTTCTTCCTTCTTGTCACGGAAACCGCGCCTGCGGCAGTGGAGGCCCGGTGGTCCAGATCAATAAAGACGTCGTCGGTTGAACAGTTTAGGGGCTAAATTGTTTCGTGACGCCACCTATGAGAGTTCCGGTAACGATACCGGCGCTGCGAGGCCTCCGGGGGATGGAATGCAGCAAGATGGAACGCTCCCCACAGGCTGAGCGATGATCCCTGGAGCCAGAAGCTGCACAAGATGTTCTGAGGCAGCTGCAGTTACCTTAATGTGAGGAGAGATACAGTTCATAAGAAGGCACGGACACTGAAAGTCTCTGTAACGGGTACTTTACTGTAACCAGCAGGTGATACATGGCATACAGTGACGGGTAGTGGACCGGGTGGACTCAGCAATGACCAGTGTTTCTCAGAGCTCCGCGGTGTTCCTCCATTCTAACTACTTGTGTTGCCGTTGTCACCCAGGAATGACAGATCGAGTACAAGGAGGCTGCTTCAATGCCCTACCCGGGGTATACGTTCCGGATGTTTTGGGGAGCCTTGATTCCTTTTGGTGGGTACTCCGCTGGCTAGACGACTGTATATGGCGGTGGTGGGGTGCTCCTGTAAAGCGGACCCTCCACTCCTCTGGTTCGCATAGCAGTGCTGAACAACTACTAGCTTCGGTACCAGCAAACTGGCTGTAGATGGGCACGGGATGTTTTTGGACCCACATGTAAATGCCCGTAGTTCGGTTGTTAAGGCACCGGGAATATTGGCGCTCAACTGGGGTGATGGCCAGATGGCTGCACGGGACTGTGCAGGCCCCCTCTCCTACGTTGCCAATTCCGTACTCCTCTTCCAGACTCTGACTTTTTGCAATCAGTTCTCCACTACCACTACACTCCGCCCACCAGGACCTTGTTGGCCCTCTATGCTGCTGTGCATGTAGGGTATGGAGCTCTGAGTTAACTGTGTGACTGCTGAGTCAGAGAATATTGCTGCTGCTGCTGTTTTGGCTGCAATACCCTCCTGTGACGCACTCGTTGCGGGGCGCCACACTCCCCACAGGATGAGCGTGAGTCCCCGGGGCCAGGAGCTGCACAAGATGTTGTGAGGCAGCTGCGGTTTCTCTCTGCACACGGAGATGGACAGTTCATAATAAACACGGACACTGTTAGTCTCTGCAACGGGTACTTTACTGTAACCAGCATGTGATACATGGTATACAGATAACGGGTAACGGACCGGGTGGACTTAGCAATGACCGGTATTGTCTCAGAGCTCCGCAGTGTTCCTCCATTCTAAGCTAGTTTGTGTTGCCGTTGTCGCCTTGGGGTGCCAGATCGGGTACAAGGAGGCTGCTTCAATTTCCCTAATGGTGAATTCTGACTGGATGTGTGGGGGAGCCTTGGGTCCTTTTGGTGGGTACTCCACTGGCAAGACAACTCTGTGTGCGGCGGTGGTGGGGTGCTCCTATAGAGCGGTCCTCCACTCCTGGTTTGCATGGCAGTGATAAACGACTCCCAGCTTCGGAACCAGTGATCCGGTTGTAGTTGGGCACGGGTGAATGGTGACCCGTGAGTATTCGCCCAGAGTCCGGTTGTTGAGGCACCGGGGTAATGGCGCCTAACCGGTGGAGGTGGCCAGGGGGCTGCACGGAACTGTGCAAGGCCCCCTCTCCTACGTTCCTTCTGGCCACGTTCTGCCTCCTCCTTCTCTTACATTTTAGCAGACTCTCTCTGTAGACTTGGCAGACTAGACTCTTCTGCTGCACTAAATTCTCCACTAACACACTACGTCTACACTCCGCCCACCAGGACCTTATTGGCCCTCTATGCTGATGTGCATGTAGGGTATGGAGCTCTGAGATTAACCATGTCATTACCTAGTCAGAGAATATTGCTGCTGCTGTCTTGGCTGCAATACACTCCTGTGACGCACACGTTGCGGGGCGCCACACCAGCTCCAGCGCATAGAGAGCAGGCAGCTGCGGTATAGACAGGACCTGCTCTCTGTGCAGTGGAGCCAGTCCTGTTTATGCACAGAGAGCCGGCAGCTGCAGTCCTGGGCTCCACCGCAAAGAGGACTAGGTGAGCATGACTCACCGTGGCCGGGTCTTCACATCGCAGGCGTTTGCTTCTCCTGTCACGGTTCCGTGCCTGCGGCTGTGGGGCCCGGTGGTCCAGATCAATAGAGGTTGGCTGAACAGATAAGGGGTTAATATTCTTGTCGTGATACCACCTGCGGGAATTCCGGTGACTTCACCGGCGCTGCTTGGGCCTCCGGGGGATGTTCGGGCAGCAAGATGGGACGCTCCCCACAGGATGAGCGGGAGTCCCCGGGGCCAGGAGCTGCACTCGATGGTGTGTGGCAGCTCGGTGCTTCTTAGCATACGGAGTTAAAACAGTTCTGAAGAAGTACAGACACCAGAGTTCTCTGTAACGGGTCTATTACTGTAACCGGTAGGCAATACAGAGTATACAGTTAGCGGGTAACGGACTGGGTGGTCTCCGCAATAACCAGTGTTGTTTCAGAGCTCCGCGGTGTTCCTCCGTTCCTATTCTGTGCTACTTTTGGTTGCCGACGTCGCCTTAGTGTGCCAAGTTTGGGTACAAGGGGGCTACTTCAATTTCCGAACCTGCCATACTCCTACCCGTCCAGTGGAGGGGAACAGGTCACAGTCTCAGACTTTGGGATAAAACAGGTAGTGGGTCCCAGTTCTGGGGCAAAACAGGTTTCAGGCTCTGGATTGGAGCAGGTTGCAGGCTCCGGCCCTGGAACAGGACAGGTCGTGGGCTCCGGTGATGGAACGGGACAGGTCGCGGGCTCCGGTGATGGAACTGGACAGGTTGTGGGCTCCGGTGATGGAGCTGGACAGGCATCGAACTCCGGATCTAGAGTGGAACGGATTCTGAGTCGTTGATGGATAGCCCGATGCAATCCGCTGGCCAGACTCGCACTCCAGCTGCGGATAGTGGTCTGTAGGGCTGCACGGAACTGTGCAGAGCCCTCTTCTCCTACGTTCCTCCCCGACCACTTCTTCCTCTCCTCTTCTACATTCTCCTACACTCTCCTACACTCTACTCCTACACTCCGCCCACGAGGACCTTATTGGCCCTCTATACTAGTGGTGCATGTAGGGTATGGAGCTCTGAGTTTAACCGCGTCATTACTGAGGCAGAGAATATTGCATCTTCAGTCAGGGATGCAATACCCTCCTGTGACACACTCGTTGCGGGGCACCACAAGCACACATCTATATTGCTTTATATTCAGCGGTCCCCTCCTGCACTGACAGTATGCAGAATCTACTTCACACAGCTGCGGATTTGATATGCTGTGTCAGTGGACGAGGGGACTGTGGAGACACGGGGGGGGCAGTGGGTGCTCTCCTCCACTGGCCTGGCCACCTTTAGAAAGACAGCATGGACCAGGGCTCATCCCAACTGAATGCCCGATCTCCTTAACCGTGGTCGGAACACTGCTCAGACAATTCAGGGTGAGGGAATCACAATATTAAGGTTTTATTGGATCCCCAACAGTTAACAGCATATAACACCAAACCAAGCAAAACAGAGAATATAACAGGCAACAGAGTCTCACCCTCCGCTGGCTCACCAGGGAATTACAAGGTTCTGCTGTGGCCAGGGGACCAAACTGTCCCAACCAGGATTTCTTCCTTATGTAGTCTTTGATATCCCAGCCGAATCCTCGCATTCGATGCTGAAGTCCATGTAGTAATATAACCCAGGTTCTGATTCCGTTGGTCAGCACCAAAGTGCCTAGGCCTCGGGTTATGGCCTGCCAATCGAATCCACAGATCCTAGATTGGGACCATGTAGCATGTCAACCTGGTCAATGAACAGTCCTCCTTTTATACCCTTGAGCCCTCAATTCAGACCATTGGGGACTTCATGATTGGTATAATAAGACTGTGCTCTCATTGGCTAGATTTCAAGCGGCATACATAAAATCCCTAGGAGTAATGTGTCTTTCGCTGAGGGGATGAAGTTACAGGTAATTTACATAGAATCAGCAATACACATCTTTGAACAATAGAAGGCTCACATCCTTAATTATTATTATTATTATTTTTTTTTTTTTTTAATTATTATTAAGTCTCTGACCCTCTGTGACAAATGGGTGAGATAATTACATTAGCAAACATAACCTTTGGACAATAGAGGGACTCCGGAGAGTCTGGCAGAAACAATGTCCCAGCAAACATGAGATAACAGCAAACGTTTCTATAGTCTGGCTAATATTAAGAAACTTAACCCATGCTATACATTGAAAGAGTCCGTGTCGTCACAGGGACCGCTGTGTGTAATGGGGTAGGTGGTCAAATTAGGGGTTGGGGCGGGCCTGTAGCAGTCTGGGGGTGGCTGGCTGTACTGAGACTTGGGGAGGGAGCGTGTTTGGAGGAGTCTGTGCATAACATCCAGGTCTCCATTTACATGCAAGTTCCAACATAAACACACACCCTGGTCGTTCCCTGGCAAACACAAATAGGTGATATCTAGGTAACTATGCAAAATGTTGACAGTAGGTATATTACAAACTGTTAACAATTTGCAGCCTGGATACACATAGAAATTTTACAAAAAGCCCACACATCCCCTTTACTTCTCTAAAATACTGTTCAGTTATATTTGTTACATTTTTAGCCCACTATCCTGGTCTAGATGGGCTTCTGCAGAGGGCATGGTCGCTGTGTGCTCATTCCGCCGTTCGCATCCCGCAGCTCAACGACTTGCATCTCTACAGAAGTCGTCGGCCTGCCAGTTCACCGGCTGAAATGCGATGTGCCAACACGATGGAATTCAACACTGCACATGTTGCAGCGACTGTGGCAGCACCGACAAGCCCTGGTGCAATACGTTATGACGTGTAGCCTGGACCAACGAGCTCTAGAGGTGGGGCAAATCATGCTGCTGGAGTGGTTTTTGATCAAGGACCTATGCACCCTTCTGCACAGTTTTGAAATGGCGACGAAGATGTTTAGTACTGACGATGCCATTATCAGCATGACTATTATGGTGATCTACATGCTGGAGCACACTTTAACCGGTATTCGGATTCAGGTGGTTGGACAAGAGGAGGGGGAGGAAGTACAGGAGGAGTCGTATGTGGAAGGGATACCAAAATCTGCAAGGTCCAGATGGTCAGCAGCACCAAGGCGGCAGGCATGGGAGGGTAGGGAAGAGGGATTAACGAGGGTGCATGATGAAAACTGTTGATGAAGGTTCAGGAGCCGAGGACCAAATGGAGGAAGAACTGGTGATGGGCATGGAAGACTAAGCAGATGAGGGAGACCTTGATCACATTTCTGTTGTGCGAGGTTGGCGGGAGAGGGCAGAGGAAGGAAGCATGATTCTTACCTCGCCGTCACCAACACAACAAGGACTTGATCCTCCTGGATGCGCAAGACGCATGAGTGCCTTCTTGCTGCACTACCTGCAACATGACCCACGGATTGTCAGAATTCAAAGTAATACCGACTACTAGGTTGCCACACTCTTAGATCCCCGGTACAAGAGTAAATTTGGCGAAATAATTCCTGCCTTAGAAAGGGATGCACGCATGCAGGAGTATCAGCAGAAGCTGTTACAGAATCTTAGATCTGCTTTTACACAAAACACCAGTGGTGCACATAGTGAATCTCACAGTTCTAACTTGCCAACCGTGGGACTGTCGAGTCATCACTCAAACCGTAACAGTAACACCGTATCTGGTGATAACAGCAATTTTGTGGAATCATTTCACCAATTTTTTAGACCATCCTTTGCAAGGCCAGATGAGAGAACAAGTCTGACACATAGTCAACGCCTAGAGAGGATGGTACAGGAGTATCTCCAAGTGACCATCGATGCCATGACTGTGGAACTTGACCCTTGTTCATTTTGGACTCCCAAACTGGAAAAATGGCCTGAGCTCGCCACTCACGCCTTGGAGATCTTGTCGTGCCCCGCAGCCAGCGTTCTCTCTGAACGTGTCTTCAGCGCTGCTGCTGGTGTGCTCACGGATAAGCGCACGCGGCTGTCCAGTGACAATGTAGACAGACTAATGTTCATCAAAATGAACAAGTCATGGATCTGCAAGGACTTTTCTACCCCTGTGTCATTCTGGGGAGACTAAAGGCTTGTGGATTTTTGAATGTGCAGCATAAAAGTCACAATTTTAAGCTTGCAACTCTGGGGCAATTGATGCCACTTAAGTGGTGTCTGTGCCTAAATTTTTTGGAAAAAATGGAGACTCTTGTTGGAATCCCCTTGCTAAGTTTTACATGATTTTAGAAGGGCATGACCTGCCTATATCTGTGTCTGCTCCTCCTTTTACTACTCCACCTCTTTTCTGTACTTGTCACTTTTCCATGTGTTTGTTGTGTCGTCTGAGTAGTTTGTCAGCTTTCGGACACCTTTGAAGGTGTTTTCTATGTGTTTTCTATGTGTTTGTATGTGTTTGTTTTTGCCTACCATTGCTTTCAATGGTGTTCGATGGTGTTCTACGAACATTCGATGAGCATTTGACGAGCACACCCCCAATTCGACGTATCAAATAGAAATTGAACACTAGGGTGGTGGCTCATCTCTACTCCATAGTTGCCCTGACTGTGTGTTTCAGGTCATTGTCATGCAGGAGGATCCAGGCATGACCCATCTTCAATGCTCTGTGTGAAGGAGATTGTTGCCCAAAATCTTGCGATACATGACCCCATCCATCTTCCCTTCACCTTCATTCTGTCCCCTTTGCAGAAATGCACCTCCTGTGTATAGTGTCTCCACCTTCATTATTCATGGTTGGGACAGTGTTCTTGGGTTTGTACTTACCCTTCTTCCTCCAAACATGCTAAGTGGTGTTGACACCAAAAAGTTCAATTTTGGTCTCAACTGACCACATCACTTTCTCCCACGCATCCATCTTCGTCCAGATGGTCATTGACAAACTTAAAATGGGCCTAGACATGTGCTGGTGTGACCATGTGAACCTTGCGTACCCTAAGATTTTAACTCATGACGGTGTAGTGCATTACTAATGGTAATCCAGATGTAAGATGGAGATGGGCGTAGGAAGTCAGGGGAGTCTGCTCTGGCCCTGATACTGGGGTCCCTGACTCACCCTGCACTTGGAGGTACCTCTGAAGGTGAGGAGGTCCGAGCCCCCAGCCTAAGACCCTAAAACTCCTAAGAAGCCCTAGGAATAAGGCCCTACCTCCACCCATGGACCATGGAACCCAGCAACCTCCAATGGGAAAAACAGCAGCAGCTTGAGATCATCTTTGCACTCCAGGGTCACAGAATAGCAGTGAACTGAATCAGCGACAGCAGGTGATGTGAGCTGACCCACTTATGGCCAAGGGGTGGGGAGCAGCCAGCAGGGAAAAAAAGGCTTCATTTAAACCACAGCAGCAGCACTTCCATACAGCAAGGCAGTCAATACAGTTGTGGCCAAAAGTATTGACACCCCTTCAATTCTGTCAGATAATACTCAGTTTCTTCCTGAAAATGATTGCAATCACAAATTCTTTGGTATTATTATCCTCATTTAATTTGTCTTCAATGAAAAAACACAAAAGAGAATGAAGCAAAAAGCAAAACATTGTTCATTTCACACAAAACTCCAAAAATGGTCCAGACAAAAGTATTGGCACCCTCAGTCTAATACTTGGTTGCACAACCTTTAGCCAAAATAACTGCGATCAACCGCTTCCAGTAACCATCAATGAGTTTCTTACAATGCTCTGCTGGAATTTTAGACCATTCTTCTTTGGCAAACTGCTCCAGGTACCTGATATTTGAAGGGTGCCTTCTCCAATCTGCCATTTTTAGATCTCTCCACAGGTGTTCTATGGGATTCAGGTCTGGACTCATTGCTGGCCACCTTAGAAGTCTCCAGTGCTTTCTCTCAAACCATTTTCTAGTGCTTTTTGAAGTGTGTTTTGGGTCATTGTCCTGCTGGAAGACCCATGACCTCTGAGGGAGACCCAGCTTTCTCACACTGGGCCCTACATTATGCTGTAAAATTTGTTGGAAGTCTTCAGACTTCATAATGCCATGCACACGGTCAAGCAGTCTAGTGCCAGAGGCAGCAAAGCAACCCCAAAACATCAGGGAACCTCCGCCATGTTTGACTGTAGGGACAGTGTTCTTTTCTTTGAATGCCTCTTTTTTTCTCCTGTAAACTCTATGTTGATGCCTTTGCCCAAAAAGCTCTACTTTTGTCTCATCTGACCAGAGAACATTTTTCCAAAACGTTTTAGGCTTTTTGGTAAACTCCAGCCTGGCTTTTTTATGTCTCGGGGTAAGAAGTGGGGTCTTCCTGGGTATCCTACCATACAGTCCCATTTCATTCAGATGCTGACGGATAGTACGGGTTGACACTGTTGTACCCTCGGACTACAGGGCAGCTTGAATTTGTTTGGATCTTAATCGAGGTTCTTTATCCACCATCCGCACAATCTTGCGTTGAAATCTCTCATCAATTTTTCTTTTCCGTCCACATCTAGTGAGGTTAGCCACAGTGCTATGGGCTTTAAACGTCTTGATGACACTACGAACCGTAGACACAGGAACATTCAGGTCTTTGGAGATGGACTTGTAGCCTTGAGATTGCTTATGCTTCCTCACAATTTGCTTTCTCAAGTCCTCAGACAGTTCTTTGGTCCTCTTTCTTTTCTCCATGATCAATGTGTTACACACAAGGACACAGGACAGAGGTTGAGTCAACTTTAATCCATGTCAACTGGCTGCAAGTGTGATTTAGTTATTGCCAACACCTGTTAGGTGCCACAGGTAAGTTACAGGTGCTGTTAATTACACAAATTAGAGAAGCATAACATAATTTTTCTCACAGTGTCAATACTTTTGTCCACCCCTCTTTTATATTTGGTGTGGAATTATATCCAATTTGGCTTTAGGACAATTCTTTTTGTGTTTTTTCATTGAAGACAAATTAAATGAAGATAATAATACCAAAGAATTTGTGATTGCAATCATTTTCAGGAAGAAACTGAGTATTATCTTACAAAATTGCAGGGGTGTCAATACTTTTGGCCACAACTGTACGTAACACATTGGCATAATGGTTTCAGCTTTCTTCAAGCCATTGACCTGCTCCTCCCGTGTAGTTCTGGGCAGATTCCTTACCTTTCTCAGAATTAACCTTACACAACGAGGCGAGATCTTGCATGGAAACCCAGGCCGAGGAAGATTGACAGTCATCTTGTGTTTCTTTCATTTTCTAATAATTGTGTCACCAGTTGTTGCCTTCTTACCAAGATGATTGCATATTGTCCTATGGCCCATCTCAGCCATGTGCAGGTCTACAATTTAGACCCTGGTGTGTTTAAGGCGGCTTTACACGTCGTGATATCGTGAACGATATCGCACCTATGTCACAGGTTTGGAGGCGTGGCTGCGATGTCCAAACGATATTGTAGCGTGTGACACCGACATACGACGATGATAATGCGTCGTATCGCTCAACTCAGATTTGAGAACATGTTCTCAAATCTGCAGATTTGCGACCATGCAATCTACTGCTTTGTCTAGTGCGACACAATAACGATGTGTTCCGCGATTTCTCCCATTCACTGCTAAAGAATGTAGTAATCCTAACGATCGCTATTCCAGATCTCACCTCGGAATCGCCATATAGTCAGAGATGATATCTTGCCATGTGACAACTCAACTGTTATCCCAATCCGCATCGCCAAACGAGCACGCTCCCATGACTTCTATGCGATATCCTACACGATATCGTGACGTGTGACGGTACCATTAGACAGATTTTTGGTCTTCTCCATGGTGGAGAGGTTGAAGTGTGATTGAGTGTGTGCACAGATGTCTTTTATACAGGTAATGAGTTTAAACAGGTACAATTATACAGGTTATGAATACTTAACATATATGGGGCGCCCGGAAAGAGCATTGTTATCCCAAAATGCCTGCCACATAAAACTATATGAATAACTGAATATTAGTAGCAAAGATATACTTGAGGAATACCTAGAGTTTCAAAATTCTAATTAAAGTAATTTTGCACCAGATAGGAAATAAATCAGCTACTGGCCCTAAAAGTCCCAGGTTACGCATTCTAGGGTAAAGAAAAGCAAACAGATCTGTGAGAGCCAGAATTCTTGTTTGTTGGTGGATGATGAAATACTTCTTTCATGCAACAAAATGCAATTTATTTATTTATTTAAAAATCACACTATGTGATTGTGGCGCCACTGCAGTTTGGCTGCCAGAAATGGTATTTCTCCACAATCGATTGTAATGCCATGTCTGAGGAGAATTGGAGCTCCCTATGCTAGAAACCCAATGAATGCACACACTGTCTGAACCCTGACCAAGAAGGTGAGCATTAGGACCTGATTTCCTGGTTCAGCTCAGCTTCTGGTTGGGGGAAGAGTTAGTTGTAAACAGGGAAAAAGAGTGGAGGAGTAGGGTCTGGGAATGGAGCTGAAGCAGCTCGTCCCTAAATACCACGCTGCTAGCAGGAATCCAGTCCCTAGGCTGCTCAGGATTGGAAAGCCTGATGAAAGAAGCTGGAGATGGGTGAATTTCAGATTCACTGGTCATTTGTGTAAGACTACTGAGGCACAGTGATACAGATAGCTATTAGAAGATACAGCTGCTTGAAGGGTCTTCATTGGTAAGCCTGTCTGGAAGTAACCACAGGGAAGGAGAGAGAAACAGAGAGTACAGGAAATCTCACATGCACCTTGAAACCTAGTATACCCACAGAAGACAACAGGAAGACTAATTCTAATTCTCTCGCCCAGCTGAGCAGACTATAATTCCTGCCAGACTGGCTAGACTGCATACCTGGTGGAAGTGTACCCTGGACCTGTTGCAACATCTACAGTAAAGGTAAAGAACTCAGAGACTGTCATGTGTGCCTCATTTCATTCTGCTCCATCACTCCCACTACTACTCCCATCTTTTTCATCTTCTCTGGGATTAACCCCTAGACGACAGCCGTACGTCTACAGACGTCCGAAAAAAAGGGTACTAAAGCCCAGCCATACGTCTGTAGACGTACTGCTAGAAAAAGCTCTATAGCGCCGCCCCTGGAGCTAATACCTCTAGGGTGTCAGCGTACCGATTGTAGCTGACACCCTAGAGATTAGTAATTAGCTCCTTTTGTACCCGCACCTGTAATGTGATGACCGGTAAACACCGTTTACCGATCATCACATTACAAAAGTGAAAGTGCTCTGTAAAAAATGCTTTCACTTTGATCCGACATGAAAACACATGTCGGATCAAAGTGATCCATTAACCCCTAAGGCCCCTAAGACCCCTCGAGCCCCCCCCGGGCCCCCCACACCTCCATCCACCCCTTCCCCCCCGTACCATTCAAAAATGGCGGCGGTGTGCTGCCTTCCCTGCATCTCCATGCAGCCTGACATGTCACACATGTCAGGCTGCATGGGAATGTCCTCCCCCGGTGCTCCTTAGTCCCCCTCTGGGTCCCCCAGCCTCCGGACACCCCCCGCTCCCTCCCCGGTGCCCGGTGTCCGGTAACCACGTTCCTCCTTCCCTGGTGTCCATATGCCGGCCCCGCCGCCTCTAAACTCCATCCGATGTGATCAAACATCACATCGGATGGAGTTTGCAGACCCCCCCGTTCCTCAGTAAAGTCCCCCCCACCTCCCCCTCACCACTGTTACCTACCAACGATCCTGATTCCGGTCCCGGGGTCCTCCGGTCCTGGGGGCTTCTCCTGCCGGCGGCTCCTGCTGCTCTCCTCTGAGACGCGCGCCTCCTCTGTGCGCGCACACCAGCTGTGCGCGCACCCTGGTGTGTGCGCACGGGCGCGCCGCTGTTCTGTTAACCCCTGCTGTGCGGCCCAGGGAATGACAGGTCATGAACTCAGTGAGTTCATGACCTATCAGAATCCTCGGGTCACAAGGGGTTAACTGTGCTGTTCATGGTGGTCTCCACATCAGATCACCATCACTGGTGATCTATCAGGATCCTGGGATCCCATAGGGATCCTGGGATCACCACTGATGGTGATCTGATGTGGAGACCACCATGAAGAGCACAGTTAACTCCTTGTTAACTGTGCTCTTCATGGTGATCTCCACATCAGATCACCATCAGTGGTGATCCCAGGATCCCTGTGGGATCCCAGGATCCTGATAGATCACCACTGATGGTAATCTGATGTGGAGACCACCATGAAGAGCACAGTTAACCCCTTGTTAACTATGCTCTTCATGGTGATCTCCACATCAGATCACCATCAGTGGTGATCCCAGGATCCCTGTGGGATCCCAGGATCCTGATAGATCACCACTGATGGTAATCTGATGTGGAGACCACCATGAAGAGCACAGTTAACCCCTTGTTAACTGTGCTCTTCATGGTGATCTCCACATCAGATCACCATCAGTGGTGATCCCAGGATCCCTGTGGGATCCCAGGATCCTGATAGATCACCACTGATGGTAATCTGATGTGGAGACCACCATGAAGAGCACAGTTAACCCCTTGTTAACTGTGCTCTTCATGGTGATCTCCACATCAGATCACCATCTGTGGTGATCCCAGGATCCCTGTGGGATCCCAGGATCCTGATAGACCACCACTGATGGTAATCTGATGTGGAGACCACCATGAAGAGCACAGTTAACCCCTTGTTAACTGTGCTCTTCATGGTGATCTCCACATCAGATCACCATCAGTGGTGATCCCAGGATCCCTGTGGGATCCCAGGATCCTGATAGATCACCACTTATGTTGACCTGATGTGGAGACCGCCATGAAGAGCACAGTTAACCCCTTGTGACCCGAGGATTCTGACAGGTCAAGAACTCACTGAGTTCATGACCTGTCATCCTCCTGACAATGAACCTGCTTTTATAGCATATGGGGATGCCCCATATGCTATAAATAGTAATTGAATCCCAGCACTCATATATTGGATTTTATGCTCAAGGTGATTTTATTTACAGTTCGTGCAGATGTAACAGGTGACATGCAGGACAAACAGACGTTTCGGCCAACACTATGGCCTTGTTCACAAGGTCACTACAAAAAGGAATATACACAATGAATACAGTGCAGGTGGATATATATACATTATTTACATAGACATTCAGTCAAGTCATATAGAAATCAGTTTTGTATGTTTGATGAAACCTTAGAGGAAAGGGGTATCATTAGGAGGTGTGATATATAAATATATACAAGGGGTGGTACTGGGGTAGAGGGTATATAGAAACAGGGATCTGTAGGGAAAAAGAACGCATTCCTCATTTTACCTGCCAGTATCTCAGTACAGGATTGTCACCACAAGGGGAGGTGGTTGTTTCCTCTAAGGTTTCATCAAACATACAAAACTGATTTCTATATGACTTGACTGAATGTCTATGTAAATAATGTATATATATCCACCTGCACTGTATTCATTGTGTATATTCCTTTTTGTAGTGACCTTGTGAACAAGGCCATAGTGTTGGCCGAAACGTCTGTTTGTCCTGCATGTCACCTGTTACATCTGCACGAA
Source organism: Allobates femoralis (assembly GCA_033576535.1). NCBI lineage: Eukaryota > Metazoa > Chordata > Amphibia > Anura > Aromobatidae > Allobates > Allobates femoralis. The sequence goes on along the minus strand of JARQOC010000003.1, from coordinate 115,542,769 downwards.
CTGTAAATAAAATCACCTTGAGCATAAAATCCAATATATGAGTGCTGGGATTCAATTACTATTTGCTACGGATCACTTGATCCTTTCCCAACAGCACCATAGAATAGCTAACGCTCTGAGTGCTGGTCATCTACGAATTATTTGCCATATGCTATAAAACTGAGAATCGTCGCGGGACCTCCCACTGGACTACGTCGGACCTTCCCACTGGACTACGTCGGACGAAGAATGAATAATAAAGATGGAGTCCAAGTAGTGTTTGTGTTTTTTTTCTAATAAAAATATTTTTCTCTGTCTTGTGTCTTTTTTACAAATTACTAGAGATTCCTAATGGTCCGGTCTAATATTGGCCAGACGTTATGAATCTCGGGCTTAGTACCAGCTGAGAAAAAGCTGGCATTAACCCCTTATTACCCAGTCTGCCACCGCTACACGGCAGCTGGAAGACCTGGATACAGCGCCAGAAAATGGCGCTTCTATGAATGCGCCATTTTCTGGGGTGGCTGCGGGCTGCAATTCACAGTGGGGGGGGCCCAGAAAGCTTGGGCCTCCCTACGCTGAGGATTCCAGCCCCCAGCTGCCTAGTTGTACCTGGCTGGCCCAAAAATATGGCGAAGCCCACGCCATTTTTTTTAAAAATTATTTCATGAAATAATTTTAAAAAAAGGGACTTCCCTATATTTTTGGTTTCCAGCCAGGTAAAACTAGGCAGAAGGGGTTGGTGGCAGCCCGTAGCTGCCTGCTGTACCTGGCTGGACCAAAAATATGGCGAAGCCCCACGTCGTTTTTTTTTTTAAATTTAATAAAGAAATACTAAAAAAAAATGCCTGGGAGGAGACAACCAGGACACAGTGTCTCCGTATCTTGTGCACATGCTCTAAAAGTGAGAAATTGTGTGAAAAAAAGAAAATGTTCAATATGACATTATCAAATTCTGTGAAGTAGCTGTAGGTTCCAAATGCTCACTATACCCCTAGATATAATCCTTGAGGTGTCTAGTTTCCAAAATGGGGTGACTTGTGCGGGAGCTCCAATGTTTAGGCACATAGGGGCTCCCCATATGCGACATGGTGTCCGCTAACTATTGGAGCTAATTTTCCATTCAAATTGTTAGCGGACACCATGTCGCATATGGAGAGCCCCTGTGTGCCTAAACATTGGAGCTCCCCCACAAGTAACCACATTTTGGAAACTAGACCCCCCAAGGAACATATCTTGATGCATAGTGAGCACTTTCAACCCCCAGGTGCTTCACAAATTAGTCTGTAAAAAGGAAAAAAAGAAAATTGTGAAAAAAAGTACTTTTTCATTTTTACGGATCAGTTTGTGAAGCACCTGGGGGTTCAAAGTGCTCACTATGCATCTAAATAAGTTCCCTGGGGTGTCTAGTTTCCAAAATGGGGTCACTTGTGGGGAGCTCCAATGTTTGGGCACATAGGGGCTCTCCATACGTGACATGGTGTCCGCTAACAATTGGAATTGTAAGTGGATACCATGTCGTGTATGGCAAGCCCCTGTGTGCCTAAACATTGGAGTTCCCCCACAAGAGACCCCATTTTGGAAACTAGACCCCCAAGGAACTTATCTAGATGCATAGAGAGCACTTTGAACCCCCAGGTGCTTCACAAATTGATCCGTAAAATTGAAAAAGTACTTTCTTTTCCACAAAAATTTTCTTTTTTCATTTTTACGGATTCATTTGTGAAGCACCTGGGGGTTCAAAGTGCTCACCACCAATCTAGATAAGTTCCTTGGGAGGTCTCGTTTCCAAAATGGGGTCACTTGTGAGGGAGCTACAATGTTTAGGCACACAGGAGCTCTCCATACGTGACATGGTGTCCGCTAACAATTGGAGCTAATTTTCCATTCAAATTGTAAGCGGACACCATGTCGCGTATGGAGAGCCCCTGTGTGCCTAAACATTGGAGCTCCCCCACAAGTGACCCCATTTTGGAAACTAGACCCCCCAAGGAACTTATCTAGATGCATAGAGAGCACTTTGAACCCCCAGGTGCTTCACAAATTGATCCGTAAAAATGAAAAAGTACTTTCTTTTCCACAAAAATTTTCTTTTTTCATTTTTACGGATTCATTTGTGAAGCACCTGGGGTTCAAAGTGCTCACCACCAATCTAGATAAGTTCCTTGGGAGGTCTCGTTTCCAAAATGGGGTCACTTGTGAGGGAGCTACAATGTTTAGGCACACAGGAGCTCTCCATACGTGACATGGTGTCCGCTAACAATTGGAGCTAATTTTCCATTCAAATTGTAAGCGGACACCATGTCGCGTATGGAGAGCCCCTGTGTGCCTAAACATTGGAGCTCCCCCACAAGTGACCCCATTTTGGAAACTAGACCCCCCAAGGAACTTATCTAGATGCATAGAGAGCACTTTGAACCCCCAGGTGCTTCACAAATTGATCTGTAAAATTGAAAAAGTACTTTCTTTTCCACAAAAAGTTTCTTTTTTTCATTTTTACGGATTCATTTGTGAAGCACCTGGGGGTTCAAAGTGCTCACCACCAATCTAGATAAGTTCCTTGGGAGGTCTCGTTTCCAAAATGGGGTCACTTGTGAGGGAGCTACAATGTTTAGGCACACAGGAGCTCTCCATACGTGACATGGTGTCCGCTAACAATTGGAGCTAATTTTCCATTCAAATTGTAAGCGGACACCATGTCGCGTATGGAGAGCCCCTGTGTGCCTATACATTGGAGCTCCCCCACAAGTGACCCCATTTTGGAAACTAGACCCCCCAAGGAACTTATCTAGATGCATAGTGAGCACTTTGAACCCTCTGGGACTTAACAAATTGATCCGTAAAAATGAAAAAGTACTTTTTTTTCACAAAAATTTTCTTTTGTCCTCAATTTTTTCATTTTCACATGAGCAACAGGATAAAACGCATCCTAAAATTTGTTGGCCAATTTCTCCTGAGTACACCGATACCTCATATGTGGTCATAAACCACTGTTTGGGCGCACGGTAGGGCTCAGAAGAGAAGGAGCGCCATTTCACTTTTTGAATGGTAAATTAGCTCCAAAAGTCAAATTGCGCTTCTTCCCTTCTGAGCCCTGCCGTGCGCCCAAACAGTGGTTTATGACCACATATGAGGTATCGGTGTACTCAGGAGAAATTGGCCAACAAATTTTAGGATGCATTCTATCCTGTTGCCCATGTAAAAATGAAAAAATTGAGGCTAAAAGAACATTTTTATTGGAAAAATTAAAATGGCCATTTTTTGTTTCCACGTTGCTTTAGTTCATGTGAAGCACTTGAAGGGTTAATCATTTTCTTGAATGTAGTTTTGAGTAGCTTGAGGGGTGTAGTTTTCGGAATGGTGTCACTTTTGGGTGTTTTCTGTCATGTACACCCCTCAAAGAGACTTCAAATGTGATGTGGTCACTAAAAAAAAAGGTTATGTAAATTTTGCTGGAAAAATGAAAAATTGCTGATGAACTTTGAACCCTTATAACGTCCTGACCAAAAAAAATTTTTTTCCAAAATTGTGCTGATGTAAAGTAGACATGTGGGAAATGTTATTTATTAACTATTTTGTGTCACATACCTCTCTGGTTTAGCAGAATAAAAATTACAAATTTGAAAATTGTCAAATTTTCAAAATTTTTGCAAATTATTTTATATTTTCACAAATAAACACAAAAATTATCGACCAAAATTTAATACTAACATGAAGCCCAATATGTCACGAAAAAACAATCTCAGAATCGCTAGGATCCGTTGAAGCGATCCGGAGATATAACCTCATAAAGGGAGAGTGGTCAGAATTACACAAAACGGTCTGGTCATTAAGGTGGAAATTGGCTCCGTCACTAAGGGGTTAAATCCTGGTTGGAGAAGGTTAAACGTCTTCACTGCCATACCACTTATCCCCAGGGATTACCTCCAGTGACTGGAAACTCCAACTGGCGTACAAACTATTATTATTTTTGCTTTTATTTGTTTTACTCCATTTTTGTTTTTCCCTTTCCACTGTGAGCCAAGGCTTCAGCACTGGATGCAGCCACCATGATCCCGACCACTGGCCCAGCTGCTGGGGACCCCAACCCTTTGTGCTCCATGATTTTCTGGATTTTTATTTTAGATTCTGTCTCTCAAAGTTGTTCTATACCCAAAAATTACACACCTCTCCATTCTTCATAGGTGGAAAACTTGTAAAATTGACAGTGTACTTCATACTTATTTTCCCCATTGTATTTCCACAATTCTGGTGTATATGTGACACGCCCCCTCCAGGGTCGTGGGTGCTCGTTACCAGGCCAGTTCTTATGGTTCTTTTGGGGGAATGTCAAGGTGTCCACCCTGCTCCGTGACCCTTGCGGTGTCATTTAGTAACTGGGGGTTGACGGGGAAGACAGGGAAAAGGGGTACTCGTGACGCCACCTGCAGAGCGCGGCCATGGGCGGCCGCCGCTGCTTCAGAACCTCTGGGGATGGTGACCGGCAGCTTGGATGGTTTCACTCCCTGCAGATGGAGCACGGTCCTCAGGGCAGCCGGGAGGAAGGTTCAGTTCATACCTTAGCAGATGTTCATTAGGTCATCAGCACCCTGTTGTTTCATGCGGCTTCTGCAGCCAGTGGTCACCGCTAAGAAAAGTCTCACATATCACAGCTGGAGTTCTGTTACTTTTACTTAGTTATTTAAGCATGTGGAAGCGGGTGCTTCCCTTGCCAACTTCCGGTTCAGCGTTGTCTCCAGAACCGGAACACTGCAGTCTAGTCTCCTTAGGTGTTCCTCTCTCTCTTTCTGGGTGTCTCTTTCTCTCGTGGTCTCTCAGCGCTATAAGGTAGTTTCTCCTCTGGGGTGAGCACGACACCGCTCCACTCCCCACAGGCCCTCAGCTTCTCCACACACAAAGCTCTGGTACCGACAGCCACGGGTGCTCAGTTGTACCACTTCTTGATACTACTCCCTAGTTTGGCCGCCTCCTCCAAGTTGTGTCGGGTGTTTGGCAGCAACTCCCGTTCGGAGCTCGGGGCCTCCGGTTCAATGGTTCGGGTATACACCATCCACGCCGTGTTCAGGGCTGGTTCCCTATGTCGTGCACCAGCCCCTCTGTCCTCTCACCAGATACGGGTGTACGGGGACCTACATCTCGTTCTGTACCCCAAGGGCTCCGTTCTTCCTTCACACCCATCGGTCGTTCCCTCCCGGGGCGAGCGTGACCGTGCTCCAGCCCGCAGGAGCTAACACCTCCTCCTCCCACTCTCCTGCTCCTCACTCTCTGTTGTTCTTCTCCTGCACTTCACTTTTCCCTCCCAGATACGCTTGTGTCCTCCCATCGTCCCGGGGTCCTAAGTGTCGTGTGTGTGTGTGTGTGTGAGACTCTTCTGTGCCATCCCAGCATCTGGAGAGCAGAGGCACAACTCTGGAGGAGTGTAGTACCTCTGGTGAAGGCCGGTGGGGTGCCACATATGTCCTCCATCCTAGTATATATGTCCTCAACCGGGAATATATGGCCCTCATTCTGGGCCCATTCTGGTATATATGGCAGTCATCCTGAGCCTATGAAAGTTTTTTTGGCCCAACCTGATATATATGGCCCTCATCCTGAACCTATCCTGGTATATATGACCCCATTCTAGTATATATGGACCTCATCCTTGGCCCATCCTGGTATATATGGCCCCATCCTGGTTTATATGGCCCTCATACTGGGTCCATCTTGGTATATATGATCCAATCCTGTTATGGCCCTCATCCTACACCCATCTTATTATTATTGGCCCCATCATGGTATATTTGGACCTCATCCTGGACCCATCCTGGATGGCCCCACCCTGGTGTATATAGCCCTCATCCTGGTCCCATCCTGGTAAATATGGTCCTCATTCTGAGCCCATACTTATATATATGGTCCCACCTTGGTATATTTGGCCCTCATCCTGGACCCATCCTGGTATATATGGCCTTCATCCTGGGTGCATCCTGGTATATATGATCCCCATCACTGGCCCATCCTAGTATATATGCCTCCCATCATGCTGCACACATAAAAAAATAAACTACGCACCTACCCTCCGCCCATCGGTGCGCAGGCCTTCCTATAACACTGGCAACTGACTCAGCGAGTAAGTGGCACAGCACATGACAATGTTAGCTGCCAGAATATTCGCTGCTCCCCACGCCTGGGATTATGGAGACAGTGAATATTCGTTCTTTTTATTAGCGGGCATATGTGATCACCCAGCAACTGCAGTAAAATGGCTGCTGGATGATCATGTGTGCCCGCTATTAAAGAACATTTATATTCACTGCTCTCTAATCCCATAATCCCACCCACCTCTTGGCGCTGGGTCCAGTGCTGAGGAATCAGTGGGATTATAGGCTTGGAGAGTAGTGAGTATGCATTTTATTTAACAGTGGGCACACATGTTTGCCCCAGCACTGGCACCCCTGCCTCTTGTGATCCTGCTCCTGTATACTGTGACCCTGCTCTGCTGCCCTCCCCCCACAGTCACAGCTGGGTACATCCAGACTATGAGACGCACCCCCAGTTTTCTCCAAAATTCACGGGGAGGGGGGCGGTGATTTATATTCTGATAAATAAGATCATTTTGTTTTGGCTTCATGCATCTTGTTCAAATGTCAGGCTAAGTTGATGTCTCTATCCTGTTTTATAATTAAAATTTTGGCGTGCACACAGATTTATTTCATATATGGAGGTGCGATTCAAGGGTTTGGTCTAGGATCCCACGTTACTAATCAGGGTAGATCAATCAAATGCACACTCCTTATGAATGCAAAAAAAGGTTTTTTTATTGGTGCAGAGAAAAACAGGGAACTTTTTCGTAATGCGTTTAGGCCAAAACAGTGACCTTGATCACATTAGTTGTGTTCTGTAGATATCCCACTCTCTTTTTTTCAAAATGAATGGTCTTGATGACCTATGTGGGACTTAAGTCTTGATAGTGGTATCCAGCATAGCATTCCTTACCTAGTGGCCACATGGCCACAGCTCAGGAGAGCGGACCCTCGTTGATATAAGACAAGACATACTTTAAAATGCCCCTAAGTAAAAGTACTCACTTTATTCTTTATCATCTTCTCACCTGAGAAAATTGGATAACATTATGATCATACTCGGATGACGGAAAATACGCTCGCCTGACCCTTGTCTTAACAAGGATTTTATGTCATACCCTAAAGACTCGCTCACACCACTGTATTAATGAGTCAAGTGCTATCCAATTTTTTATCGGATAGCACTTGTTCCAACTATATAGCTATTTCCCTCAGAAATAAGATCCTATTCACCCATTCAAATCTATAGTTGCATGGAAAACATCAGACTGCACTCAGATGACCTCAGATTGCAGTCCGATTTCTGTGGACTCACACAATGGAGAAGATAAAAAAATGTTGTTCTCCATCTTCTCCTGACAGTGTGTTATGAATCTCTCATCCGAGTGATTTGGATCACGCTATGCTGACACTCGTATCAAACTCTGATCAGAGTGTCATCAGCATAACCGGCCCATTCTCTCGAATGAGACACTCTACTGCCCTCTGACCCTAGCCTTAGGCTACATTTTCACATTGCAGCTGCATTGTTGTTTTTTACCATCATGGTAGAACTACAATCTAATTTCCACAATTTTGCAAAATCATGTCAAAACATTGACTTCAATTACACTACCACAATATGTGAACATATCCTTGGAGTGTGGCTGCATGGTTGCTATAAAATAGATTGATGTAAAATATGTCTCGAACCGTGGAGAATTTCCTTTATGGGAATAATCTGGAGATTGAGAGTTGTTGAACTGCACACTATAAAAATTTTGATTTTCTTTTTAACTAGTGGAAATATTTGCAGTTTTTTTTAAACTTGTGAGGGATGAGAGTAGCAACATCATTCTTCTTCATTACTTATGCTAAAGAAGCTCTTTGGACAATAACTAAAAAGAATATCAGGATTCCGGCTTTTCCAGTTTACACTCTGTGTCTCGACCTTTTTCAAGATGGCATCTTCTACCTCATCATGACCATGTGTTCCCTGCCTGTCCTGCTTTTTTAAGCTCCAGTCCGACATTCAAACCCCACTTAAGTATTCTGTGTCTACTCTGGCTGCTTCAGTGCATTACTAGTGACCTACTCCTATTCCAGTCACTCTGGTTCTGCTCTTCTATCATCTCTGCTGGACCTTGCCTGTACTCTGGTTTCTTTTCAGCAACAAGCTGTGCTCTAAAAAGGACTGCTACAACTTGCCAGTTACCCTTGGTTTGCTCTGCTGCATTTAGGCTCCTGCTGCTATCTTGTTTTCCTTGTGTTAATATTGCAGTGTGGTTCTCGGGACAGTTCTGGATTTGTGTTACTAAACCGCACTGCACTTAGCTGAGTTCAGGGCTGTTTCTTACTAGAGAACATTACTGTCGCCGGCTACTTCTCTGTGTAAGAAGGTTGCATTATTAAAGACTATTTTCCTTGCTGTCTGTTTGTGAACTGTACCTTCACTGTTTATCCTGCTCCTCTGTTTTTTGCACCCCTACGTGGATCGGTCTGCTGCACTTTTTAAATACAGACTAGAACTCTAGCCTTGTCTCTGTCTTGTCTTGCCATATGCCATTAAATTCCTAGCTATCCACATAAGTGTTACAAAGTAAAGACAAATAGAAACAATGTTGACATTCTAATTTATTGAGAATATTGAATATATGCAAATAAAAGCAGTAAAATCCTAGAAAACAGGTGTCACTATGTGTCCTATAATGTATAAAAGACCTTTGACCAATAGGTTTTATCCTTAGTGATGTTACACAATGGAACACAAGTCATAATCGTTGTTAGTACTCTTGGCATACAGGAAGATTGAATTGCACAGAGAACATAAGGGATAATTAGGGCAGTTACATAAATGAGGAGGACATATGAACACAATCAAAATTTGTATAGCAATAATTTGAAGAGGTTGTTCCACAAAAAAGTACATTTTAATCAATAGATCCTGGAATAATAATAATAATTTTCACAAATGGATTTGTTAAAAAATGTTCCTGTGCTGAGGTAATCTTATATACAGTATGTGTCCCTGCTATGTACTGTGTAATGGGTGTGTCTGACTGTACAGGGACATGGTCTGATCATACCACATCTCCTGTGCTGAGATAATCTTCTATATGTGTCCTTGCTATTTACTGTGTAATGGATGTGTCTGACCGTACAGAGACATAGTTTGATCATACTACTTCTCCTGTGCTGAGATAATCTTCTATATGTGTCCCTGCTATGTACTGTGTAATGGATGTGTCTGACCATACAGAGACATCTGCACAGTACATAGCAGGGGCACATATAAGATTATCTAAGCACAGGAACAATTTTTTAACATATTAAATGGTGCAACTTAGTATAATTGCAAGATCTATTGATTAAAATGTACACTGCTTGTGGGACATCCCCTTTAATCTATCATCAGCAACGCCCATTTATTTTGCCTCACAGCTTCCAGTTTTTCTGGAGATGGTACACTCCTAAAGTTTGACATTTAGTTAATCTTCCAAACTGAGCACACTCCCATGCTGCTATTAGGGATAGCATTGCCCACAAGACTGGCTCCTCCGAGACTGCACGGTGGCTGGTAACTTAGGCACCGAGCTGTGAACTATAGAATTAAAAATCTCACCGTTCTTGAAATTGGAGAGGATTTAAAAAAAAAAAAAATAGCTTGCAAAGTTGCTTATTATTACAAACACCTTGTAATTTTAACCATTTTAGAATTTGAGACAGCATTTTTAAGGGCAGATATATAGGGTGGCGGCTAGCAGTGTTGAGGGCCAGAGGATTAGACACTATCTACCATATCATTATCCTATGATCAGTGTATTTAAATATAGGATAAGGACAATGAACTGAAACCTTGCACAGTGTAAAGGAAAAGCTTTCCAAGACCACATAAGGGTATATGGACAAGACTCTGCCTGAAAAAACATCACAAACCCAACACAAAAAAATTAACATAATACACAGCGATGTAACAATGATATTGTTGTGCATATATTTAACCTTTTCTAACCCCCTTTAGGGTTCATAAACTGTGAAGCTGTTAAAAGAAGTAGCCTGTTCATTGTCCAGGTCAGATTGCCTCTCTAGTAATAGGATAAATTACAAGAAAAAGACCCTCAATAAAACCGTAATCAAAGCCACTTCTGGGAAAAGAACTGGCTTGTTTCCTAAAACACTTTCATCTAGAAAAAGCTAGGTGGGTGCGCCGCCTCCTTAACGCAGCACTCACATCAAAGTTTTCATTCTCCTAATATATTGCAATCATTACATTACATAGCATTGTGTAGTTACAATTGCTCATTTTGCTCTTACACCCAGTTAATTTTTCTTTTTTCTCTAGGTCCATGACAAAACATGAACAGACTGGTGAATCCTTCCGAGTTCGGTGTACAAACAGGAAGTCTCTGTTCCCTGTGTAAAAGCTTTGATGGGAGTGCGCTTGTTCTGCAAGTTTTCCATCAGATAACTAACCACCAACAAGGCAAGCTCCTACTTTGATAGATCTGATAGATCAGCTCCTAATAAATTGACAAATTGTAATTCTGCTCTTGGAATTTTAATTCAAATTCAATTTTTATCACATGTCCAATATTGTATCGCTATATCATTTCAATAACATAATTTATTGTTTTTTGCCTTTTTTTTCCTGAGTACTGAATATCCATACTTCAGGACAACTTTTGAAGTGTGAGATCAATGACTCCATGTATGATTGATTGAGAATTATGCCTAATGTTACCCTCTGAGAACATTTATACACTCATCCAATTTCTGAAACAAATTATATTCAGTCTTGTTTATGAGTAATCAGCTGGTCAATTTTAAAAAGGTTTAATATGGATTTTTTATGTGTTGTCTTCAAAATAACCAACTAGTTAATATAGCAATATGGGGTAGTGGTCCTGATCACAGCTCACATCCTCACGCCCATGTTAGCTGGTAGGTTATGGAGAATAATTGAATCTTTATTTTTTATAATGTGTGATGCTAATTTCCATTTGATAAAAAAAGAAAAGAAAAAAACATTTTTAATGTCATTGTTGATGACTTTATTATTATACTATAGTCTGTACCCAATTATTATTTTACATGAGACCTAAGAAATGATCCTTTCTATCCTTACACTTAATGTCTATGTAACATTCACTATTCCCACAATGTATGAGCACCTAAAACAGTTCAGTACAATCTGACAAAGTACCGTATGTAATCTACAACCAGGACTGAACAGTCTCAAACACTAGGATGGTTCATCTAAACAGACATAACAACAATTCACATGAGACTTCTAGGAGATCGAAGAATTGATGCTAACCATATACCATAGCCTATGGAATAGGACATAAAGATAAGCACAGAAGATTAGAGGCATAAAAACATATTCTCATAAGTACTAAACAGTCCCCGTTGTTTGAAGACCAAATGTAACCTTCTTCTATGTAAGAGGAGTCAAAATTTAACACCTTGATGTCCACCTTGGTGTGCAGAGTGTTCAGTTTAATTAAACATCGAGCAAAGGCGTACTTGGAGGCACAGCTGTAGGCTTCCACATTATAGAGCTCTTCAAACATCATGTCAAAATGTGGGTTGTCCTACAGAATATAAAAAAGACTTACATGAAGCATACAACAGATTAAGGGTTTACAGTTCCATAATAATAATATTAATGACAATTTTATTTATATAGCGTCAAACATATTTGGCAGCACTTAACAATTCAGACGGGACATGTACAGACAATATAGACAATAGGAGACAATACAGAGTAACAAAAATTCAACAGATACCAAGAGGAGAGAGGGCCCCGCTCATAGGATTCAATCTACGAGGAAGTACGGACGGTATAAAAGGTAAATGGTAAAAAGTGTCATCATATCCCACAAATGCTTCAATATCAGAATTCCTTATGCAATCTACTGATTGCCACTGGTCCAGCTTACAATGCCCCCTATAATCGTTATATAGCCATCGGACAAATGATCATATGGCTCAGCTAGGTTGCAGCGGCTTATGTCCCCTTCAAACAAAAGGATTGGCCATTAAATTCAACAGCAGACGCTTCTCTTCCCTGACATTTTCAAGTGCTGGACAATCCGGAGGCCCGCACAAATCAGATTGTCAGACAGTCCCTCCAAAATCAGTGGGGTAGGACAAGTTTAATTAAATATTTTCAGTATATAGGCCATACAGGGGTTGTCCCATGAATAAAAGTACATTTTAATCAACAGATCTTGGAATAATAATAATTTTCACAATTTGATGTGTTTAAAAAGATGTTGTGCTGAGATAATCTTAGGCTGGTTTCACACTGGTGTTTTTTTGTTTTAAATTGGGGGGATGCAGGTGAAACCTGCATCCCCCTGGATTCTCTAGAGCCCCCTCCCTCGAAATTGTACAAATTGATGCTCCCGCACCAGTATTATCACTGATCCGGGTTCATGGATCGGTGATAATACCTGTGTGGGAGCATATAGTTTCTTCCGGCTGTGTACCTGTTTCCACTGGATCCAGGGAGAAATCACATGTCTCCTAGGGGGCAGGTCATGTGGAACTGCATTCTGGGCATGCGCAGTTCCAAAACCCGGATCCGGCATCCGGATCCAACGGGATCTGGAGTCCGCCAGATCCTAGTTACATAGAGCCCTATTTTAAATCAACCCATAGTGCCCCGGATCCAGGTGCTTCCAGGTTTTGTCATGGCGACAAAAATCGCAACAAAATGCGTTTTTGGTCTCAGTGAAAAAAACTGTGACACCCAGATCTGGGGAAAACAGGAAGAACTGGATGCACCCGCCGGTTCATCCGGCTCCACCATTGAAAGTTAATGGGGCTGAAAATGGATGCGGGTGTGTGGCGCCCCACTGGTCTGGTCGCCACAAAGGGGTACTGCACTCAATAAACCGGTGTAGTATCTCAGTCCAAAAGGAAATGATATGGTAAACTCTGACCCCAACCAAACACACACCCTAGGACCTAGGGGACCATGTGCGAAAGCAGCCGAACTAAGGTCAGGAGACAGGTACCGGCTACCCGACAGGACCCATGGCTGCTAGATCGGGGCACTGCGTGCAGAGGCGCAGACAGGAGAGTCGAGTCAAGGACATAGCGCTGGGAGTGAGAGGCCAGAGAACGGAGAGGTACACGAAGGGGTCCTGGGCGAGCTATCCCAGTTCCTTGCAGACAGACAAGACTGCACTTGGTAGAGAGAAGCACCCAGTGGCCAATTGCAACTGAACTGAGTAAACCGGGTACAAAATTCCAACACTGTTTGAGACTGTGTTATTCCCCGCCTGCGGAGTCGCCGACTGCCACAGTAGATGAGACAAAGAGGCTCAGCATGAATCCAGCCTTACAAAGCCATTGCAATTAAACACATCCGGGGTTCCTGCTCCACCTACGGGGAGCAACGACATCAGGCTGCAATACCAACATCCCCGATGATCTGACCCACAGCGTTGGTCCCTACTGACCTAAAACTGTAGGTGGCGTCACGAACATTTTCCCTATAAACTGTATTCCCATTCAACACTTCCTCTAACCAGTTTTAACCCCCAATCAGAGCACTGACTCCCCCGGGGTCACGGAAGCCGGGTCTCGACCCCTGTGACTCCCCCGGACGCGCACCCAAAAGTCCGGTTCCGAGTGTCCCATGGCCCTGGAGTGGGAGAGTCAGGTGCATCCAGTTCAAGCTGGATACACACGGATGGCGAAAAATGCCAGTGTGAAAACAGCCTTATATATACGCCTGTGTTGTATCCTGTGTAGCTGGCTGTGTCCACCCATGTAGAGATGCTCCAACTGAAGCTGATGCATACACATCTTCTGGCAGGGGGAAGGAGCATAAGTGCATATACTGATGATACTCTTTCAGCTGTATCTTTGAGTGCGGAAACTCATTTCACTGCCTGTTAGATTTATCACAGGAGAGAGTAGATCAGTTGTTTTACTGGTTCTGTGAGCTCATCATGACAAGTAAATCGATGCCAAGAAATTCCACAATTGGATGTTTAAAATAAATGTTCCTGTATTGCTATAATCTTATAGCTATACCCCTGCTGTATCCTCTGTAACTAACTATAGCAATATAGAGATGCTGCAGCTAATGGCTACACATATAGAGCTTCTCACAAGTGAAGGAGGTAAAAGTGAATGTACTAATGCCATCAGAAGGATCTCCTTCAGCTGCTATGTTGGGAAAAGTGTAAATTTAGCATTTGGACAGACATCTAAACTAAGGCTGGCTTCACATTAGCGTTTGTGTCTGCATGCTGATGGCATGCAGACACAAACGCTGTCAAAAGCAGGGTCCAAATGATGTGTCCGCAGCGGATAATGTCCGCCTGCGGACACATCACTAGGGAGGCCGGCCAGCCAATCGGCGCTGTCCGGGGGCGGGCCGGGGGCGGAGATCAGCGCCGGAGATCTCCGCCCCACGGCCGCCGGTAAGCTCCGGGACTGTCGGCGGGGAGAACAGCTGATTTGTCAGCTGTTTGAATCTTCCCGCGCCGACACCGAGAGGAGATGTCGGCGCGGGAAGATTCAAACAGCTATCACATCAGCTGTTCTCCCCGCCGACATCGCTAGGAGATTACAGGCGGCGGGGAGAAGGAGGACAGCAGAGGGTCAGCTGATCTCCCGGTGGCCGTCGGTGAGCTCCTGTGACATCACCGGCGGCCACCGGGAGATTTTTCAATGGGTCCGCAGCGTTCTCCCGTGCTGTCAAGCGCTGAACACTGCGGACCCATTGACGGCAATGCATTTTTTGTACGCTTGGGGACGCTTGCTGATCTTCCAAGATCCCCAAACGCACAAAAAAATGCTGCAAGCTGCGTCCCGGGTGCGGATGCTGGACACCGGAAGGAGCAGATATCGTCCGCATCCGCACCCGAACGCAGCAAACGCAGGCACTATGCGTTCCTATGTTAAACATAGGAACGCAGTGCGCATGCGTTTGAATGCTTATGGGAACGCAGCATACGCTGCGTTCCCATACGCAAATGTGAAGGCAGCCTAGAATGCAGTTTACCATGAAAGAAAAATTTACGTAAGGAAACTGTCACTAATCAGCCACTCACTGGGTTATATGAATACTGAAAATTACAGCTCAGCTGCCCAATAGATGACAGGAACATGCTAGGCTCTCAAGATTCTGAAAGACAGCCAAGCCGCCCAATCTAGGACTGGAGAGGGCTGGGGTTGCCCAGTTTTACCAGGTGTCGTCCTTTAGCATGATTACCTAGCTATTTAGCTGGCTGGCACTGGTCAGATCACTGCAAGGAAGTCATTAGTCTTAGGCCCATGCAGCCAGTCCTGCGCAATGGCATCCGAATGTCAAATTTCCTCAACAAATGACACAGGAGGATTGGGTGGTTGATGCCTTATTGCATAGTTGCTTGGAGGAGGGTAATGAACCTCACATGACATTACCGCAGTTGAATGCCTCTGGAGGTGGTGAGGGTGATCCACACAGCTGGGAAACAATGCCTTCTAGGTGCTCCTCTTCCTTCGGCTCCCCATAAAGGTCCTGGTCCTGGCGGTATTGGGAAATGGGATCCAGTAGTGTCTGCGACACTGGCTGCAATTGAATCTAGCTCGGCATGCTGCCAGATCATCTGCAGTCTGACATGTGGTGCTCCTGTCGAGCCCCAGGGTGTGGGGTCCTCGGGTATCAGGCCGCAGGGGGTTAACTGTGTCACAGGGAATGGCGGCCGCGCCTGATCCCGTGTCCTGGGGGACTATTCTCTGAAAAAGGGGTTGATATATACAGGGGACTATTTACAAAGTTTATTGTCATGACGCCACCTGCAGTTCTTGGTGAAGTAGCACCAGCGCCGCCACAGTCCTCCGGAGGTCGGTGCTATTGCGGCTGAGATGTTGT
Organism: Allobates femoralis; assembly: GCA_033576535.1. Taxonomy (NCBI): domain Eukaryota; kingdom Metazoa; phylum Chordata; class Amphibia; order Anura; family Aromobatidae; genus Allobates; species Allobates femoralis. The sequence continues at coordinate 115,526,866 of JARQOC010000003.1, read as the reverse complement.
AGTCCTCCGCGGGCAGGACTGGGACCTCCGGGGCAGCAATCCTTTGAAGGAATAAGTTCATGGAAAGAAGATGCAGCACTTCACTCCGGGTACTTTACTGGAACTTTAGCAGCAATGGTTACAGTTCTCAGTGCAGTAAGATGCTAAATGACAAGTAGCTAACGGGTGGCTGCAAGCGGATCACAGGTAGCTGGATGGAACCCTCCGCGTGTGCCTTTTCTCTTTAAATTTTTCCCTGCTTCCCAGTAGTTTGTGTGAAGTCTGACCCCATACAGTGAATCTGGCCTCCTGCTGTCTCTCACTCTCCTCGCTCCCATCAGGTTACCTTCTACTGGCCGACCGCCGAACCATCAAGCGGTGCCTGGTACTCTCTTCTGGTCGCTTAAGAGTCTGAGTGGTATATACAGTTGTGGCCAAAAGTATTGACACCCCTGAAATTCTGTCAGATAACACTCAGTTTATTCCTGAAAATGATTGCAATCACAAATTCTTTGGTATTATTATCTTCATTTAATTTGTCTTCAATGAAAAAAAACACAAAAGAGAATGAAGCAAAAAGTAAAACATTGATCATTTCACACAAAACTCCAAAAATGGGCCAGACAGAAGTATTGGCACCCTCAGCCTAATACTTGGATGCATAACCTTTAGCCAAAATAACTGCAATCAACCGCTTCCGGTAACCATCAATGAGTTTCTTACAATGCTCTGCTGGAATTTTAGACCATTCTTCTTTGGCAAACTGCTCCAGGTCCCTGATATTTGAAGGGTGCCTTCTCCAAACTGCCATTTTTAGATCTCTTCACAGGTGTTCTATGGGATTCAGGTCTGGACTCATTGCTGGCCACCTTAGAAGTCTCCAGTGCTTTCTCTCAAACCATTTTCTAGTGCTTTTTGAAGTGTGTTTTGGGTCATTGTCCTGCTGGAAGACCCATGACCTCTGAGGGAGACCCAGCTTTCTCACACTGGGCCCTACATTATGCTGCAAAATTTGTTGGTAGTCTTCAGACTTCATAATGTCATGCACACGGTCAAGCAGTCCAGTGCCAGAGGCAGCAAAGCAACCCCAAAACATCAGGGAACCTCCGCCATGTTTGACTGTAGGTACCGTGTTCTTTTCTTTGAATGCCTCTTTTTTTTCTCCTGTAAACTCTATGTTGATGCCTTTGCCCAAAAAGCTCTACTTTTGTCCCATCAGACCAGAGAACATTCTTCCAAAACGTTTTAGGTTTTCTCAGGTAAGTTTTGGCAAACTCCAGCCTGGCTTTTTTATGTCTCGTAGTAAGAAGTGGGGTATTCCTGGGTATCCTACCATGCAGTCCCTTTTCATTCAGCCGCCGACGGATAGTACGGGTTGACACTGTTGTACCCTCAGACTGCAGGGCAGCTTGAACTTGTTTGGTCCATGTCTTGCATTGGAGCCCAGGATTGGATCCGCACCTCATTGCAGCTAAAGCCCAAGGTGGGAAGTTCGGTGGAACTCCACTCTGGGTCTAGTATTCCTGACCCATCTTCTGCCCCTGGGTTGGTTAGGAAATGACATCTTCCAAGTCCAGGTCATCCATGCCATGTAGAAGATACATCAGCAAAGTACTATGGAATGCAGACAGTACCTGTGTGCAACTGAGAATGCACAGGTAAGATGGTGGGTGATACTAACAAGGTTCCGTGGTT
>JARQOC010000003.1:115469217-115519302 GCA_033576535.1 Allobates femoralis | reverse complement strand
TTCCAAATAATATATACAGCCTAGCACAGCCTCCAAATAATATATATAGTCCAGCACAGCTTGCATATTATATATACAGCCCAGCACAGCTTCCAAATAGTATATATAGCCCAGCACAGCCTCCAAATAATATATACAGCCCGCAGCCTCTATGTTATATATACAGCCCGGCAGTCTCCATATTATATATTTATACAACCCTGAACAGCCTCTATATTATATATACAGCCCACTCAGGAGCGTCTATATTACATATCCACAGCCTGCAGCTTCTATATTATATTCATGAATCATAGTATGTGTTAAAGGGGCCCACTGAGACTGTTTTGCCTGGGACACATAATCAGTTCCGAAGGAGTGGCCCTAGATCCAAACAAGGTCACTGTCATCAAGGAATGGCCAAAACCTAAGACCCTCAAGGAAATACATGAGTTCCTGTGATTGGTGGGATACTACAGGAGATTCATCAAGGAGTACACGAAGAAGGCTGCTCCCCTGCAAGACCTAGTAGGTTAACCCCAGAAAGGCAAGTCCAGAGATCTTCCCTTGTAGTGGGGCAAGGAACAAGAAGAGTCATTCCAACAGATGAAAGAGGCCCTAACAGGTGAAGAGATCCTGGCTTACCTCGACTACAACCTACCATTCCTGTTATACACCGATGCCAGTAACGTGGGGTTAGAAGCTGTACTCTCCCAGAAGCAAGGAGGCAAGGAAAGAGTGATTGCCTACTCTAGCAGGAAGTTTTGCCCTATGGAAAGGAACCCTGAAAACTACAGCTCATTTAAGTTGGAGTTCTGGGCCTTGGTCTGGGCCGTCACAGAAAGATTTAAGCGTTACTTGGCATCGAAGAAGTTTACTGCCTTTACAGATAATAATCCCTTGACCCACCAGGAAACTGCAAAATTGGGAGCCATGGAACAGAGATGGATGGCAAGATTATCCAATTACCAGTTCACCATCAAGTACCGGGCTGGGCATAACATCGGCAATGCAGATGCCTTATCCAGGATGCTCCACTTAGCAGATATGGGAGTAGATGAGGATGAACTTGAAGAGATAGAGCTACCTGCCTTCCATCAGTTGAGAGTATTCCAGTGTCAACAAATCCGTACAGAACTTCCTGAGAGAGTAGTGAACCTGTTAACAGACTTTGGGTTGGAAGGAATCTCAAGACATCGATCCGGCTATCAGTTTAGTAAAAGAAATGATAACTCAGGAGTCCGCAAAACTACCTTCAAATCCTCCACCAGAAGCTAAACACTTGTGGAGTGAAAGAAGCAAACTGTTCATTTACCAGGAAAAGCTCTGCAAAAGGTACATCAACCCCAGAACTCACGAGATGATCTGGCAGATCATAGTACCCCGCACAGAGATCCAAATGGTACTGAATGCCTACCACAACCAAACTGGACACTTTGGGTGGAAGAAGTTGGAAATGCTGCTCAAAAACATATTCTACTGGGTTGGCATGCGAGGATCCATAGAAAGGTGGTGTAAAAACTGTGGAACCTGCAACCTACACAGAAAAGACCAGCAGAGCCAAAGAGCCCAACTCCAACCTATCATAACAACGCAACCACTCCAAATTGCAACCTTGGACCATGTGAAACTGGCTCCAAGTAGAACAGGCTACACTTATGCTTTGACAATGGTGGATCATTACTCCAGGTTCCTGATGGTTGCACCCATGAAAGACCTTACAGCTGCAACAGCCACCAGAACTTTCCAGAATGTCTTCTGTAGACCACTTGGCTATTCAGAACAAGTTCTAACTGATAGAGGTTCAGTGTTCGAAGCTGAGATCTTTCAACAGTTTTGTCATCTTTATAGTTGTAAGAAAATCAGAACAACACCATATCATACCCAATCCAATGGGTTATGTAAAAAGATGAACAACATTGTGATTGACATGCTCAAGATACTGCCACTTGAAGAGAGAAATCAATGGCCAGTAAAACTGCCTGATCTGGTAGATATGTATAACCACATTCCGGTGAGCTCTACGAACTGTACACCTGCCTATCTTATGAGAGCCCATACAGGAAGACTACCTGTAGATCTGGAACTCGGAATTGTCGAGCCCAAAGCAGATACTTCCAATTCTGACTGGAACACCAACCGACTAGACCAGTATAGACAAGTCCAAGCCTGTGTTAAAGAAAATTTGGAAAAGTCCAGGAAAAGACAATAAAAAGACTTCAACAAGAGTGTACCAGCAGGACCAATACTACCCGGAAGTATAGTGTTAAAAAGGAAAAGAAAAAGACACAAACTTGATGACCAATGGGAAAGAGAACCTTACACCGTTTTGAATTCCAACTTTGACAATACAAAGGTTTGCCTCATCAGCAAAAACAGAGGAAAAAAGACCCAAACGGTATCCCGGGATCATTTACAGAAATGCCCAGAAGAATGGAAAACCCAAGATTCTCCAAAGGAAGAAACAGAGTTACTTGAACCCCCAAATCCATGTCAAAAAACAAAAGAAAAAGTCATATCCACTAAACTTGGAGACTTTCCAGAAGACTGGCCCCAACATGAAGGAGCAATCATCGTACCAGTCATCAATTTCTATCAACCACAAGAAATTCAAAGGAATCAGGAAGAAACACCCGTTGCCAGAGAATCAGAGGATCCTGCAATCGGTACACCTGCTAGTCATGTAGTGAGACTAAGGTCACGCAGACGTTTACCTGATTTACCCCAGTTACATTCTCCAGACACATCACCTGAGGTAGCCACACTTGTATTGCGTAGATCCAGTCATAGCACACGTGGGCAACCACCCTCAAGGTATGGAGATTGGGCACAGTAATGTAAAATAAAATCAAAGCAAGTAACCTGTCAATAGTAACTCTTGTAAAATGTAAGCAAATGTAAAAAGTAGTGTGCAAAAGGGTGAAGAGTAGGCCAAAACAGGTGCACAACACTAAAAGAGGGGTAAGTGGAGTTGGTGTAAGGAGCTGTCTAGGGAGAGCAAAATCTTGGTAAAAAAGGTGACCAAAGGGCCAGGAGGCCTACAGTACTTAAGACCGGTAGAGGCCCCTATAGTACCTAGGACTCCTACGCCGAAGCACCCGTAGTAAATATTGTTGTGTATTCTGAACTTTAAGCCTACAGAGACTTTACCTGAAAGGACTTTATTGAACTCAGTTGAACTTTTGAAAAACTTTACCCCTTTTCACCCGGAGCTTACAGAGACTACTGTAAAGACTCTTCAAAACAACTTTTCCCTTATTTTCCAATTAAAAGGACCATAGTCATAGGACTGGTTGTGACAAATAACTTCTTTTTCCAGCCTGCGGTGGATGGAGTAGCACCGTATGAACTGTACTTGTTTTGCCAATTTTCAGTGGTTTTTGTAAATTTTTTATTTTGAGACTCTGTAAATATGTTACCTGTTATTGTTATATGAATGTTAATTTAAAATGCTTCAGTCCAGGAGTACTGACCTTACCTATGGGGGAATATGGCGCCCTGCTAACACAGGTAACCACATACTCACCTACAGCATGGATAGGTTTCCACAGCGGGTACACAAACACAGACAACACCTTCCACCCCAGCACAGTAGGGGGAGCTGCACTTGCTGCCTTTAGGCAAGAGCCCCTATAAATTCTAGTGCTAGGGGCGGAGTTAGTGAGAGTGTGCAGACGCTACAAGAGCTGTGAAGATGTACTGGTGTTTGGTGCTGCGTTAGGCCTGAGCCAGTTATCCGATACACCCTCCGAGTAGTCCTGCAAGGCCCAAGAGTGGGGTCAGAAGGTGAGGAGAGTAAAAATAATGAAGTGGGAATCAAGAAGCCAGTGCTAGATTCGCCCAAATCACATGCCGGACAGTGGAGTCCGAGTCTACTGGAGAGCACCCGGCCCAGTAGAGAATACCGGTCCACTGTGGAGACTTCAGCCTCCCAAACATCTGCACAGTCACACACCAGGGAGCCAGGCACCTCCAAGTAGAGAGTAGTCCATCTTCATAACCAAATACCTCAGGGATTCAGCTCCGCCTGTGGGGAGTTTCACCACCTAGCTGCTTATCCATCATTCCTGGAGACCGTACGCAGTGCTGGTGCAGTCACCAGATACCACAGGTGGCGTCACGATAAACTTTATAAACTTTTATCTCCATTCCAACACCAACTACCCTTTTTTTAGTAAGACCCCTGGGCCATGGGTCTGGGCAGACCACCAGTGACATCCTTACCGAAGCAGAGGGCCCAGATACCCGAGTCCCCATACCCTGGGCGAGTCATAATACCCCTCTGTAGAAATTGTGCCTTTAACAATGAATCTTGCCACAGTTACTTATGCTTCATGTATTCAATGCATATTTCTTTGTTGTATTATCACTCTGCTGGTTTCTGTGATGTGCCCAGTACTGACTGAGACTATTTGTACTTTGTAGAATTTACCGCATGCCAAGTGTATCGCCATGTGCATTGCCACGTGTGCCTTCATGTGCATCGCCGTATGCATCTTCATATCATCGCACCAATAAACTAAGGCTACAGAACCTTACAGTCTGTTTACTTGGAATGTCAAGAAGGGTTTAGCTGTATGATAGAATCCACACAGCACCAAATGAGGAAGAAGGCAGAACAATATAGATGGCATATACAGTTGAAACCAGAAGTTAACATTCACTATATAAAAAGACACATTATTATTATTATAGCACCATTTATTCCATGATGCTTTACATGTTAAAAGGGCATACATAGACAAAAACAATATTCATGAACAATAAAAGGCACAGACAGGTACAGGAGGGGAGAGGACCCTGCCCGCAAGGGCTCAAAGTCTACAAGGGATGGATGAGGATACAGTAGGTGAGGACAGAGGACCCCACCTGCAAGGGCTCAGAGTCTCCAACGGATGGGTCAGTAGGTGAGGGGAGAGGACCCTGCCCACGAGGGCTCAGTCTACAAGGAATGAGTGATGATATAATAGGTTTGGTGGGAGAATTCTGCCTGCGGGGGCTCACAGTTTACAAGGGAAGACTAAGTAGACAGTAGGTGAGGAGAGAGGCACCAGCCTGTAAGGGCTCACAGTCTACAAGGGATGGGTGAGGATACAGTAAATGAGGGGAGAGGACCCTGCCCACGAGGGCTCAAAGTCTACAAGGAATGGGTGAGGATACAGCAGGTGAGGGTAGAGCTGGTCATGCGGCAGTTTGGTAAACTGAGGCCCACTGCAGGTTGCAAGCTTGCCGGAAAAGGTGGTTATCTGAGCACAAAGAACGCTATTGCCACCCAGACTTTCCATTGGAACTTGAGCAGGATTTCAACTTTCCATCCGATAAATCAGACTTCCGATTTCCAGAGTCCTGCTTGGTACTCATCATTTGAGAGACCATTAGGCCCGCCCACCTGCATTTGCTTCATGCAAGATATTCCTTCTGCATATTACTTGTTGTAACCACTTCAACTCTATTATTTTTTTGCATAATCTGTTCTATCACATTATTTGTTTGTAAACTGTTTAATAAACAAAACATTGAAAAGAAAAGGAAAAGGTGGATCTTCAGTTTACTTTTGAAGGTTTCCATGATAGGTAAAAGTCTTATATGGACATAGTACACTGTTAAGGGGTTAAACAATGCCCAGCCTTAGGGCTCAAACACACTCTCCGAGTTACATCAGAGTTTGACGGACGAGGCTCGGAACAGGCTGGAGCAGTGACCCTGAACGGCTTCTCTGTCTCTGGACGGGGAATGACAACTGCTTGTGTTTATGTGCAGCATCGCATTCCCCGTCCACAGAGAGAGAGGCAGTTCAGGGTCACTGCTCCAGCCTGTTCCGAGTCTCGTCCGTCAAACTCAGACGAGTGTGTCCGAGCCCTTAAAGGTATTTTCTCATCTTGTTAAATGGATAAAAATATCAAGTGCATGTAAAATCAAGCAACTTTGCAATTTACTTATTAAAAATCCTATCCCTTCTCAAGAACAAAGGGGTTTTTAACTATATAGTTTATTTCTCTTTCCCGGGGCAAATCTGCTCCTTCAATATTCTATGAGATGTTGACAAGCTCTTAGGAAAGTACCATATTCTTCCAGTTCTTTGCTTTTGCAAGCGCTGCTTTGAAGTGGGCTGGGTCAAAAGATCTAGCCAGCCTAGATTTAGCCAAGTCACTGAGGCTGCCGGCAGCGCGGTCATGTCAGTTCACTGCCGAAGGGAGTCCTCAGTGACTCAGTGAGTGATGTTACTGTTCCTCGGGGCAGTCAGTGTGATCGCAGAGTCTGCAGGGAGAGGGCGCTTCTATTCCCTCTCTGTAGAATCTGCATGTAGCAAAGGCGAGTGAGCTTTGTTGGACCATCATTATGGATCATCATCACAGGGGTATGAATGGAATAATAATAAATTGAAAAATGAGGACTGTTTGTCTAATTTATTTGAAATTTAGGATTTTTTTTCTTTGGTTTGTTTCAAATAAAGGATTTTGCTCTGTGTTTGTTTTTAACTATTTAACTAGTTGATAAGGTGCAGGTCTCATAGAGGCCTGATATTATCAATCTGGGCTTAATGACAGTTATCAACTGCACAGTAGATTCTAGAATGTATGGTCTATTACCAGGTTACTCCAACAGCCAATTACAGTCACCCACTCTCTGTGGCAGCGTCTCTGATGGGCTGTTGCACCCCTCTCCAGTGAATAATCAGAAAGTTAATGAGTGGTCCTTTAAGTAAAAGGGCTCGGACCCTGGTAAGTATAACTTGATGTTTAATCTTTCTTTTTACAGTGCCCCCAGACCCCATTTCATAACTTTAAAGTCTGAGTTCGGGGTTCGGACTCAAGTTTGGGTCAAGTTCATCCCCAAACTTTGCCTTATAAAAAAGCCGCCCAGGTCCGCCGAACTCGAACATCGGCAGATTTGCCTAGTTGAGATACATTGATCACTGAAATAGGATTTTACTCTGATCTTTTTAGTAAATGCCAGCATTCAGCTTCCAGTCATGGGGTGGTGTCGGTGCCAGCTCAGTCACCAGCGGCTATAACCGCACCTTCCCGACTAACTGAAAGCTGGATCTAAGGCTATGCTGACTGTCAGTCAGTGCTGTGCTGACTGTCAGAGAACTGCCACTCACTATTCACTGAGTAGTGACTGAACCTGCCCTGGTGATATTTCTGTGACTGGAAGCTGATTGCAGCTGATGGTAATAAAGTACATTTCCTCCCAGCAGCGGGGCTCTAAGTCTAGGCATCGGGCAGCCTGAGAATGCTATGAACCGTCAAATTAATCTCATATCTGCATGTTGTCTTTTTTTCCATTGACAGGTGCCTTTTAAGGGTGACTGAACCTGAATGTGGTTTTATTTTTACTGCATACCTTCTTTGTAATACTATAAATAAAAATTAATACACAATGCAACTGTAAGGTTTTTTGTCTGTTTTATATTCTAGAAATACTTAATCTGTTACACTAAGGTTAATCTTTACTCCTGTGACTTTAGTATAGAGTGAAACATGATTCAATAAAATAATCGTTTTTACTCTAGGATTATCTACCCTATATGGGAAAAAGATTACAATACATACCAACGACTTTTGTATCCATAAAAAAGGACTCGTTATTTGGAATAAATGTTGGTAAAATACTTTACACGGCAGCCACAGGTGCGGTGCCCCTAGGTTCAAGATGGTATTTACTACCTTTAGGTGCCAATATATGGACTGAAAAAAACGCTCTTCATAATCCTACAAGTAAATTAAAGCATTCTCATTTCTTCCTTTCAAGACTTCAATTTTTTTCTGCGCTTTTGAACTATTTCAATAAGCCGTGTAATCAGCCTTAGATGTGTGTATGTTGGACCTCTATGACTTTCACATATGTGAAGCTCGCTGCAGGATAAACATTTATTTTGATGAATTCCGAGCAAATGTCAATCCTGATCGATGTCATAAAGCCGTTTGATGCCAAAGTTTCTTAGACATCTGAAATGTATATTATTTCAATCTATGCCAGACTCCGCAAGAAAGTGAATGAAGACATTAAGAAATACAGAGTTATCTGGATAGTAAGGTGTTGTCCGGAATTTTTATCATAAAAATTGCCTAACCACTAAGGTTAGGGTCAGACTTATTACATGCATTTGCTAAATGCATGCGCTATTTTCATGTGCAAATGTTGAAAAACACATGCGTTAAAGCACCCATAGACTTCAATGCAAAAATTGCATTGCAAAAGTGCAATGCCTTTGATGCTATGCGTTTTTGCACGTGCACCAAAAAACGCAGTATACAGAGTTTTATTGGTGCTTTTGCAAAAACGCATGCGTTTTTTAACATGGGAGTCTATTGGAAATTCACGCGTTAACGAACGGTACATATATGTACCATGTGTTAACACATGCGTTAACTCATGCGCTAAAAATGAACATACATGCCATGAAAATGGCAAAGGGAACAAAGGATTCTTTAATGCATCTTTCCAACGGATGCAAGCTCCCAAGTGTGACCCTAGCCTAACAGGTAGGTTGCTGCCAGCGACCGGCCTGTTGTGCTCAGCACCGTTCACTGCTTTTTACCCCCAGTACAGACTGCTCCTGCCAGGGTTAACATAGTGAGATAAACAGAGCTGAGGCAGCTTTTCCGCTCTGCTCTAAGGATGTGGGTGCATAGCTGACATCATGCTGATTAACAGCTACCTGAATGGGGTAGACGGCTGTCAATCAGTGTGATGTTGACTATGCACCCATGTACAGAGGGGAAAAGCCGCTCCCTCTGTCGATGTGAAGGTAGCGGAACCGTCAAAATCACTGACAGGACCAGACTCTGACTACTCTGTGTCGGCGGTGGACAACACAAGCACAACAGTCAGGGAGGTGCAAACGACCTGCCTGTTAGTGCCTAGGCACAATTTTTTTTTCATAAATCCCGGATAACCCCGTTAAGCAAATTAACAAATCAAAAATATGAAAGTAAAAGGCTACAAAGCTGTCTAAAACTGAAGTCCAAATATACAAGATGTTATAATATTATACAGTGTTATCACATATTAAGAATAGAGATGTGAATCGATTCAATGAAATCAAATTTGCAAACCATAAATATAGTATAAATGAAATGTCTTCTCCAGGATAAATATCACCACCTGCTTTATTCTCTTAGGAGGAGCTAGTTAGTTTTTTGTTTTCTTTAGTATACAGTTGGAGGTGATGACTGCTTTCATTTTCTCCTGAGCTTTCCCTATCAGCTGATCCTGTTATTATAGTGCTGAATCTAACTGCCCTTTAAAAGGAATCTATCACCAGGATGTTGTCACCTAATCTGAGAGCATTATAATGTAGCTACAGAGACCCTGATTCCAGTTATGCATCTCTACAGTTTTGAAAAAATACTTTTCTCAGTACCGTAAGTGATATCACTGAAATCAGGGTCTCTGCCCCTATATTATACAGCTCTCTGATGAGCAAAAACCTGGTGACAGATTCTCTTTAAATTGGTAGGTTTTTAGCCTAGAAGAGACATGTTTGATAGCTACTAATGGTATAGAAAATAGTGACAAACAGTGCCCAATAGGGCATCAATAAATGTTGTAGATAATATGGTATTGCTCACCTAGCTGTGCTGTGTCATTCGCAACTCCTCCACAGGTATGGATGCCAGCTGCAGCTGCTACAGTTGTGGTCAAAAGCATTGACACCCCTGCAATTCTGTCAGATAATACTCAGTTTCTTCCTGAAAATGATTGCAATCACAAGTTCATTGGTATTATTATCTTCATTTAATTTGTCTTCAATGAAAAAAACACAAAAAGAATTGTCCTAAAGCCAAATTGGATATAATTCCACACCAAAGATAAAAAGGGGGTGGACAAAAGTATTGGTACTGTTAGAAAAATCATGTGATGCTTCTCTAATTTGTGTAATTAACAGCACCTGTAACTTACCTGTGGCACCTAACAGGTGTTGGCAATAACTAAATCACACTTGCAGCCAGTTGACATGGATTAAAGTTGACTCAACCACTGTCCTGTGTCCTTGTGTGTACCACATTGAGCATGGAGAAAAGAAGACCAAAGAACTGTCTGAGGACTTGAGAAACCAAATTGTGAGGAAGCATGAGCAATCTCAAGGCTACAAGTCCATCTCCAAAGACCTGAATGTTCCTGTGTCTACCGTGCGCAGGGTCATCAAGAGGTTTAAAACCCATGGCACTGTGGCTAACCTCCCTAGATGTGGACGGAAAAGAAAAATTGACGAGAGATTTCAATGCAAGATTGTGCGGATGGTGGATAAAGAATAGTGATGAGCGAGTACTAAAATGCTCGGGTGCTCGAAGCTCGGGCCGAGCATCCCAAGATACTCGTGTACTCGGCCCGAGCACCGAGCCCAATGTTATCCTATGGGATGTAGAAACCCTAAAAATGTCACAAAAGTCTCAGAGGAGTGCTGAAATGACATGGCAACACCATGGGGAAGACCCCTGGAAGCATTTCTCACTCAAAAGTCACAGCTGTGAACAATGTTGTCCGAGTTTCACGCCAATTTTACGGAGTCACCAGAAAACCTTCCAAAATGACACCAACATGAATATTCAGGGTGGAAATGTTAAGGGCACATACCCAATAGTGAGATACAGCTGGTGTATGTTTCTTTTTGTGATTACATGAAAGATTTTACGTGAAAACATTCTGCGGCACTCCGATGTCCCTGAGAAGAGACGTACATGAAGCCCTGTCTTGACATATTGTGCCCATTTTGAGGAACTGGGTCTATTGTAGTATTTTCCTTTGCCAGGGCAGTCTAAAATTGGGAGGTTCACCAATGCCCCTGGATAGAGACGTGCATGAGGGCCTGTAAACCTGAAGTGCCCATTGTAAGGAAGTGGGTGTATTGGAGTATAGCCCTTTGGCAGGGCAGCCAAAAATTGGGAGGTTCCACATTGTCCCTGGATAGAGACATGCATGAAGGCCTGTAAACCTGAAGTGGGTGTATTGTAGTATAGCCCTTTGGCAGGGCAGCAAAAAATTGGGAGGCTCCACAGTGTCCCTGGATAGAGATGTGCAGGAGGGCCTGTAAACCTGAAGTGGGTGTATTGGAGTATAGCCCTTTGGCAAGGCAGCCAAAAATTGGGAGGTTCAACAATGACCCATGCAATACAGACATGCAGTAGGGCCTGTAAACTTCAAGTGGGTGTATTGTAGTATAGCCCTTTGGCAGGGCAGCCAAAAATTGGGAGGCTCCACATTGTCCCTGGATAAAGACATGCATGAAGTCCTGTAAACCTGAAGTGGGTGTATTGGAGTATAGCCCTTGGCCAGGGCAGCCAAAATTTGGGAGGCTCCACATTGTCCCTGGATAGAGACGTGCAGGAGGGCCTCAAAACATTTTTCCCATTGAAAAGGAGCTGGTCTCCTGTCGTTGTAATGCCCATTCTAAAAGAATGGGCGAAAGTATTTACCACTGGGGGTATACCTGAAACAACAGCCTAACTATTGTAACGGTCATCATGGTGGCACATGAGGAGAAGGAGGAGCAGTCCAGCGATTAGCCAAAGTCCAGAAGTGTGTACCCATGGGTGAGTGGAGGTACATGGCAAATTCACAGAACAAAATTTAAATTCCGCTGTCATTTGTTGGGGGTGTGGTGAAGTCTGGTCCAATCCAACCCTTGTTCATCTTGACAAAGTCAGCCTGTCAGCATTTTCATTTGACAGGCGGGTGCGTTTATCAGTAATGATTCCACCTGCGGCACTGAAAACACGCTCTGACAAAACGCTAGCGGCAGGGGAGGCCAGGACTTCCAAGGCGTAGAGAGCCAATTCATGCCACGTGTCCAGCTTGGAGACCCAATAATTGTAAGGCACAGAGGAATGTCGCAGTACAGTTGTTCGATCTGCAAGGTACTCCTTCAGCATCTAGCCAAACTTAGCATTTCTTGTGGCACTACCCCGCACCTCAGGGGCTGTGGTACATGAGGGCCTGAGAAAACTGTCCCACATCGTAAAGACTGTTCCCCTACCTCTGGCGGATTGGACTTGTGCCCCTCTCGGCCGTACGCCTTGGTTGTCCACCGATTCCTGACCTATGCCGCTAGCGTTTTGTGAGGGGAATGATTTGCCTACTTCCGTGACTATGGCCTTCTGCAACTGCTGCATTTTGGCTGACCTCTCCGCCTCAGGAATGAGAGACATAAAGTTCTCCTTGTAGCGTGGGTCTAAGAGTGTTGCCAACCAGTACTGATTGTCGGCCAAGATGTTCTGAACGCGAGGGTCATGAGCCAGGCAGCTTACCATAAAGTCAGCCATGTGCGCCAGACTCTTAACAGCCATCACTTCACTATCCAGACCAACACGATGACTGAACATGCTGTCCTCCTCCTCCTCCTCCTCCTCCTCCTCATCTCCCCTGTCCTCTGGCCAGCCACGCTGAAGCGAGGGTATGACTGGTGTGCATGGCATATCCTCAATTTGGCCAGATAGTTGCTCCATGTCTTCATTCTCCTCCTCCTCCTCCTCCTCCTCGTCATAGTCCTCCACTGCACGTTCTGATGAGATGAGGCTGGGCTGTGTGTTATCTCCAACACCCACTACTGTTTCTTGCTCAAACTCATCGCGCTCCGCCTGCAACGCATCCTCTTTGTTTTTCAGCAGAGACCGTTTTAGAAGGCAGAGTAGCGGTATGGTGACGCTAATAATGGCGTCATCGCCGCTCACCATCTTGGTGGAGTCCTCAAAGTTTTGGAGGACGGTACATAGGTCCGACATCCATCTCCACTCCTCAGGTGTTATGTGTGGAGTTTGACCCATTTCCCGACGGCTTAGGTGATGCAGGTACTCAACAACTGCCCTCTTCTGCTCACATATCCTGACCAACATGTGCAGAGTTGAATTACAACGCGTGGGGACATCACACACCAGTCTGTGGGCCGGAAGACGCAAACGGCGCTGAAAGCCGGCAAGGCCGGCTGAAGCAGCAGGTGACTTGCGAAAATGTGCAGACAGGCGGCGAACTTTTACCAGAAGATCAGACAGCTCTGGGTATGACTTTATAAACCGCTGAACCACCAGGTTGAGCACATGGGCCACGCAGGGAACATGCGTCAGCTGGCCTCGCCTCAAAGCTGCCACCAGGTTCCGGCCATTGTCACACACGACCTTTCCTGGCTTTAGGTTCAGAGGTGTGAGCCAGTGATCTGCCTGCTGTTTCAGAGCTGTCCACACCTCTTCTGCATTGTGGGGTTTGTCACCTAAGCATATTAGCTTCAGCACAGCCTGTTGCCGCTTCACAGAGGCAGTGCTGCAGTGCTTCCAGCTTGGGACTGGTGTGGAGGGTAAAGTGGATGAGGATGCGCAGGAGGAGGCTGAGGGGCATGACATTCCGGAGCTGTAGAGTCTGGGTGAAACCATGACTGAGGTAGGGCCTACAATCCTTGGTGTGGGAAGGACGTGTTCCGTCCCTCGCTCAGACTGGGTCCCAGCTTCCACAATATTAACCCAGTGTGCCGTCAAGGAGATGTAGCGGCCTTGCCCACAAACACTTGTCCACGTGTCTGTGGTTAGGTGGACTTTGGCTGAAACAGCGTTGTTCAGGGCACGTGTGATGCTTTGTGACACGTGGTTATGCAATGCGGGGACGGCACATCTGGAGAAATAGTGGCGGCTGGGGACCGAGTAACGTGGGACAGCAGCCACCATCAGGTCGCGGAATGCTTCCGTCTCCACCAGCCGGAAAGGTAACATTTCTAGCGCAAGCAGTCGCGAAATCTGATAATTTAGGACTGTGGCATGTGGGGCGTTGGCAGCGTACTTGCGCCTGCGTTCAAAGGTTTGCTGAATGGATAATTGAACGCTGCGCTGAGACAAGGACGTGCTTGATGGTCGTGTTATTTGTGCATGGGCAACGTCTGGTGCAGGGCCGGAGGCTTGTTCGCGGCCAGCATGGACAGGGGATTGGCTTGCACGCACAACACGCGAAGACGTAGCAATGACATCAGCAAGCACCACTCCTCGACTCTGTTGTACTTCCCACAAAGTCGGGTGCTTGGCTGACATGTGCCTGATCATGCTGGTGGTGGTCAGGCTGCTAGTTTTCGTACCCCTGCTGATGCTGGCATGGCAGGTGTTGCAAATGGCCTTTTTAGAGTCATCTGGAGCCAACTTAAAAAACTGCCAGACTCGAGAAGACCTAACATTTGCACAGGCACCTTGTGTCGTGTTGTTGTTCCGGGGAACGATTGCCTGCCTTCTGCCTGCGGACACGACCCTGCTTCTTACTGCCTGTTGGGAGGCTACGTCTCCCTCCCCCTGTGCACTGCTGTCCTCGCTCTGCATATCCTCCTGCCAGGTTGGGTCAGCTACTGGATCATCCTCCACGTCGTCTTCCTCTTCCGCACCCTGATCCTCCTCCTGACTTCCTGGCAATTGTGTCTCATCATCGTCCACCCCTTGTTGAGACACGTTGCCAACGTTCCCTTCGTGATAACGTGGCTGCTCAAATATTTGGGCATCTGTACATACCATCTCATCACCCACTTCAACAGGAGCTGGCGAGAGGCCAGATTCTGCGAATGGATACATGAACAGCTCTTCCGAGTTTCCTAGTGTGGGATCAGTAATGTCCGTGGACGTGTACTCGGCCTGGTGGTAGGAAGGAGGATCAGGTTGTGAAATGTGCGGTGCAGTATCATGGCTACTGACACTTGACCGTGTGGAAGACAGGGTGTTTGTGGAGGTGCCCATCTGACTTGAAGCATTATCCACTATACAAGTAACAACCTGTTGACACTGGTCTTGGTTCAAGAGCGGTTGTACTGCTGCGGGCCCCAAGAATTTGGGACAGGACGTGCGAGCGAGCAGCTGGGCTTGCTCTACAATTGGGCTCTGACTGCGTCCTGTAAGTGCTTTTGGTTTTCTGTCTTTGGCATGGATGGTGAGTTTTTCTGATGCTGCTTTTTTTCTAGTAGTTTTTGTACAATTTTGTTAGGACTGGTGAGCATGGGATCCCTTGATCGTGGGTCATCAGCTTAAATGTCTTGGGCCAACACATGAACCAAAATCCCATCTATAAAGGTTTTTTATTTATCATATAAAAAACTTTTGCACTTTTTTATCCATCCAGGGCGCAGGTGGGCCCATAGGGGCGCCATTCATCCAGTGGTGCAGAAGCATCGTACTGTGCGGCCCAATGCTCAGGCAGCGGAGCGGTTGGGTAGCTTCCAGACACTCTGCATCATATGTATCAGTGTGAATGGTGCTCTATGCAGGCCTAGTGTATGCATGGCAGGTTGCCTCCCACATTTTGCTGGTAGAGGCGACTCATCAGCCAGCAGCTGGGCTTGCTCTACAATTGGGCTCTGACTGCGTCCTGTAAGTGCTTTTGGTTTTCTGTCTTTGGCATGGATGGTGAGTTTTTCTGATGCTGCTTTTTTTCTAGTAGTTTTTGTACAATTTTGTTAGGACTGGTGAGCATGGGATCCCTTGATCGTGGGTCATCAGCTTAAATGTCTTGGGCCAACACATGAACCAAAATCCCATCTATAAAGGTTTTTTATTTATCATATAAAAAACTTTTGCACTTTTTTATCCATCCAGGGCGCAGGTGGGCCCATAGGGGCGCCATTCATCCAGTGGTGCAGAAGCATCGTACTGTGCGGCCCAATGCTCAGGCAGCGGAGCGGTTGGGTAGCTTCCAGACACTCTGCATCATATGTATCAGTGTGAATGGTGCTCTATGCAGGCCTAGTGTATGCATGGCAGGTTGCCTCCCACATTTTGCTGGTAGAGGCGACTCATCAGCCAGCAGCTGGGCTTGCTCTACAATTGGGCTCTGACTGCGTCCTGTAAGTGCTTTTGGTTTTCTGTCTTTGGCATGGATGGTGAGTTTTTCTGATGCTGCTTTTTTTCTAGTAGTTTTTGTACAATTTTGTTAGGACTGGTGAGCATGGGATCCCTTGATCGTGGGTCATCAGCTTAAATGTCTTGGGCCAACACATGAACCAAAATCCCATCTATAAAGGTTTTTTATTTATCATATAAAAAACTTTTGCACTTTTTTATCCATCCAGGGCGCAGGTGGGCCCATAGGGGCGCCATTCATCCAGTGGTGCAGAAGCATCGTACTGTGCGGCCCAATGCTCAGGCAGCGGAGCGGTTGGGTAGCTTCCAGACACTCTGCATCATATGTATCAGTGTGAATGGTGCTCTATGCAGGCCTAGTGTATGCATGGCAGGTTGCCTCCCACATTTTGCTGGTAGAGGCGACTCATCAGCCAGCAGCTGGGCTTGCTCTACAATTGGGCTCTGACTGCGTCCTGTAAGTGCTTTTGGTTTTCTGTCTTTGGCATGGATGGTGAGTTTTTCTGATGCTGCTTTTTTTCTAGTAGTTTTTGTACTATACAAGTAACAACCTGTTGACACTGGTCTTGGTTCAAGAGCGGTGTACTGCTGCGGGCCCCAAGAATTTGGGACAGGACGTGCGAGCGAGTAGATGTGCCACTTTGTTGTTGCGAAATTAGTGCTTGCACACGACCTCGGCCTCTGCCTGCACCACCATCATGTCCACTTCCTTGTTCCTTGCCAAAGCCCTTGCCAACGCCCTTGCGCATTTTGCCTGTATATAGCGACAACAGTCTGGTGACTGTTCAGGTCGCAGGAAAGTTGGATTTTAGACCCTAACCTGTATAAAGCTATCAAGTACAACAGTCTGGTTACTGTTCAGGTCACAGGAAAGTTGGATTTTAAACCTGCCTGTATAAAGCTATTAAGTATAACAGTCTGGTGACTGTTCAGGTCACAGGAAAGTTGGATTTTAGACCCTAACCTGTATAAAGCTATCAAGTACAACAATCTGGTGACTGTTCAGGTCACAGGAAAGTTGGATTTTAGAACCTGCCTGTATAAAGCTATTAAGTATAACAGTCTGGTGACTGTTCAGGTCACAGGAAAGTTGGATTTTAGACCCTAAAATGTATAAAGCTATCAAGTACAACAGTCTGGTGACTGTTCTGGTCACAGGAAAGCTGGATTTTAGACCCTGCCTGTATACAGCTAGTCAATTTTAACAGTCTGGTGACTGTTCTGGTCACAGGAAAGCTGGATTTTAGACCCTGCCTGTATACAGCTAGTCAATTTTGACAGTCTGGTGACTGTTCTGGTCACAGGAAAGCTGGATTTTAGACCCTGCCTGTATACAGCTAGTCAATTTTGACAGTCTGGTGACTGTTCTGGTCAAAGGAAAGCTGGATTTTAGACCCTGCCTGTATACAGCTAGTCAGTTTTGACAGTCTGGTGACTGTTCTGGTCACAGGAAAGCTGGATTTTAGACCCTGCCTGTATACAGCTAGTCAATTTTGACAGTCTGGTGACTGTTCTGGTCACAGGAAAGCTGGATTTTTGACCCTGCCTGTATACAGCTAGTCAATTTTGACAGTCTGGTGAGTGTTCTGGTCACAGGAAAGCTGGATTTTAGACCCTGCCTGTATACAGCTAGTCAATTTTGACAGTCTGGTGACTGTTCTGGTCACAGGAAAGCTGGATTTTAGACCGTGCCTGTATACAGTTAGTCAATTTTAACAGTCTGGTGACTGTTCTGGTCACAGGAAAGCTGGATTTTAGACCCTGCCTGTATACAGCTAGTCAGCTCCAACAGTCTCCTGAGGACTGTTCTGGTCACTGTAAAGCTTGGACTCCGATCTGGATCACCCTGCCTATATCCTCCTAAATTAGTCATGAGAAGGACTGTTGTGGTCAGCAGCAGTTTGCAGCCCTGCTCCGGATCTACCTATGAGGGCCGCAAATCTGTCCCTAAGCAGCAGCAGACACTCACTATCTGGATGGCTGTCTGCAGATCACATCGTGGCCGGGTCTTATAAAGGCTCGGTCACGCTGTGCAGGCCGGCCAATCACTGCAATGCCACAACTAACAGGGCTGTGGCATTGCAGTGCTCTGCCAGCCAATCCCTGCATGTGGGCTGGCTCTCTAAAGAGCGCCAACATGCAGGGATGAGGACCACGAGCACAGCACGAGTATCGCGAGATTACTCGGTGCTCGCCGAGTAGCCCGAGTACTGTGATACTCGTACGAGTACCGAGCAGCGCAGAGCATACTCGCTCATCACTAATAAAGAACCTTGACTAACATCCAAACAAGTTCAAGCTGCCCTGCAGTCCGAGGGTACAACAGTGTCAACCCGTACTATCCATCGGCGTCTGAATGAAAAGGGACTGTATGGTAAGATACCCAGGAAGACCCTACTTCTTACTCGGAGACATAAAAAAGCCAGGCTGGAGTTTGCCAAAACTTACCTGAGAAAGCCTAAAACGTTTTGGAGGAATGTTCTCTGGTCAGATGAGACAAAAGTAGAGCTTTTTGGGCAAAGGCATCAACATAGAGTTTACAGGAAAAAAAGAGGCATTCAAAGAAAAGAATACGGTCCCTACAGTCAAACATGGTGGAGGTTCCCTGATGTTTTGGGTTTGCTTTGCTGCCTCTGGCACTGGACTGCTTGACCGTGTGCATGGCATTATGAAGTCTGAAGACTACCAACAAATTTTGCAGCATAATGTAGGACCCAGTGTGAGAAAGCTGGGTCTCCCTCAGAGGTCATGGGTCTTCCAGCAGGACAATGACCTAAAACACACTTCAAAAAGCACTAGAAAATGGTTTGATAGAAAGCACTGGAGACTTCTAAGGTGGCCAGCAATGAGTCCAGACCTGAATCCCATAGAACAGCTGTGGAGAGATCTAAAAATGGCAGTTTGGAGAAGGCACCCTTCAAATATCAGGGACCTGGAGCAGTTTGCCAAAGAAGAATGGTCTAAAATTCCATCAGAGCATTGTAAGAAACTCATTGATGGTTACCAGAAGCGGTTGATCGCAGTTATTTTGGCTAAAAGTTATGCAACCAAGTATTAGGCTGAGGGTGCCAATACTTTTGTCTGGCCCATTTTGGAGTTTTGTGTGAAATGATCAATGTTTTGCTTTTTGGTTCATTCTCTTTTGTGTTTTTTCATTGAAGACAAATTAAATGAAGATAATAATACCAAAGAATTTGTGATTGCAATCATTTTCAGGAAGAAACTGAGTATTATCTGACAGAATTGCAGGGGTGTCAATACTTCTGGCCCCAACTGTATATATGCTGGAATAAAAGAAGTGGTAAATGCAATAGTGGAAAGGGCTATACCTATAAATCTGCCACACTGCAGTTCAAGAAGATATCGATGGAGATGATGGTGTTGAACAAAAGAGCACTTTTATTGTTTTACTTATTTCAGAACTGAAAAAAACACCTTCATCAAGAAATACTGCAATCTGCAATGTTATCCTGACAAAAGAGTTTGTTCAACTTTGAAGTGTGTAGAATAATAAAAGTGCTCTTTTGTTCAACACCATTGTCCCCATTGACTATATTCAGAATATAATAGAAATGTGTGCACTACTTCTATATTTTCTACCCACTCCTAGTTTTGAGTTACAAATACTGAGAGGTAAAATACTGACTAGAAACTCAAAATGTGCATGTGGCCTTAGAAAACGAGATTATTACTTGGTTTCATTGGACAACCTCTGTTAGTGCATATTTTCTACTTTATAAAAGGCACTGGACAGGAAATGATTAAATGTCCAAGTATTTAATCTCTATTAGAAATAAAAAATCTTCCCCTTATTGATATCAGAGAGAACAAATGACTGACCATAATACACTGTACCAAGACTTATAATACTACATACAATGGAGAAATACCACTACATCATTACCAGAACACATATTACCACCACATTTTGTCTGAATAATACCACATAGAAGGGAGAAATACCTCCACACCATGGCCAGACCACATATTACTACCACATAGTGACCAAATATTGCTACAAAAATGAAAATAAATAAAAACACAATACTAATAACATTAATATTACCAATGGTGACACTGGAGCTCTGTATACAGGGTCAGTGTACAGGTAATTGAGTGATCACTGGTATCATAAAATACAGGAAATGTATATAAAGTGTCTGTGTACAGGTAATACAGTGACCACTGGTGACATTATACACAGGAGCTCTGCATACAGTATACAGTGTATAGTGTGCATGTACATGTAATAGAGTGACTTACCAGTGATGACTTGAGGTTAAGGCTTTCATCTTTACTTTTCACATCTGGCACAGACTATCACTTCTTCCAAACAGGATTTGTCTCTGTAGAAAATAACACACAGACATCTATAGCTGATCCCTTCTAGAGCACATTCCCCACTTTTCCCCCGATTTATACACTACGTCAGATGATGAAACAAAAGTGACATAGCACCACTCTGAAGAGTAACATGACTTCCCTGTTCTCCGTTGGAAGACAGTATCCTCATAAGTAATTTATAATACAGCAGTAAAAATTTCCCCTAATTGATCCCTATGGTAATTATGATCCCACTTGCCACCATAAACCAATAATGTATGTTGCTCATTCTGACCCCATATAGTAATTATCTCCCTCATCGTGGCCCTTTTATTTTATAATGTCCCCTATCCTGAGCACCTTTATTTAATAATGTCCGACAACCTGGCCCACTTTATTTAATAATGTCTCCTATCCCTGGACACTATGTTCTCCCATACTAGGCCCATATATTCCTGCATCTTGGGCCCCTCTTTTCATCCATCTTAGGCCCCTATATTGCTCCATTCTGGGCTGCTATGTTCCTCCACCCCAAGCCCCTATGCACCTCCATCCTGGGCCCCTATGTTTCCCCATCCAAGGTCCTTTTGTCCAATATGTCTATCCATTCTGGGCCCCTATGTCCACCACGTTGCCCACTGATGGGGGTGGTGGGATTCTTCTCATCGCACTGTGCTCCCATGGTGTCCTCTTGTGGCTTCAGACGTTAAAATTAATGCCAACCCATAAAACAGTGCATGCTTATGTTAGTGCATGGCACATAGCAATGTCATTAAATGTCTACCGGCCTGTCCAAGGCAGTGTGCCTCAGCATGATTCCTCTGATAGGACAGTGGCTATTCGGCATCACTTAACACTGATTGTCATGTTTAGGAGCACTCAGGTGGTGAGATAAAACTATGCTCTAGAGGAAATGAAAAGGAAGCTTAGAAAGAAAAAGGATACACATACAATTAAGGTAGGTGTCAGGGCAGAGACAATATGACGCACCCTGGGCAGGGTACTCAGCTCTCAGGCTCGGTCTGGGATGTCACGGGTGGCTGCCTGAAACTGTGGCCCTGATGGTCAATGGTTAAAGTAAAGAAAATAAAGTATATAAGTTCATGACGCCACCTGCAGTACCTGGTGATACTCACCAGCGCCACTATAGTCCTCCGGTGGTTCGTGGTATTGCGTCAATGATGATATAGTCCTCCGTAGCCAGGACTGGACCGCCGGGGCAGCGATTCTGTGCAGGGAATCAGTTCATGCAAGGAAAGATGCAGCAGTGTCGAGAAGTCAATTCACCGGGTACTTTACTGAAAAACCTTTTCATAGTCATTACAGTCCTTCAGTGCAGTAAGATGTTACAGCGACAAATGCTACGGGTGCTGCAAGTGGATTTCATGGTTGGTGGATGGATCCCTCACTGTGTGCCGTTCCTGTTCTTTCTTTCCCTTGCCTCCCTGTGGCTGTGAAATCTGACCTCATAAAGATAGGATCTGACCTCCTGCTGTTCCTTGTCTTTATCTCCCTTGCACCCGTCTGGTGAACCTTCTTAGTGATTACCACGGTCGCCTTCCGTGGGTCCCGTTCCCCTCTAATGGATCTTTGGGAGTCAGGGCCGTATCTAAAGATACCCCTGGTCATTGGATTTCTGTGAGCCTTGAAGGTTCTCACAGGTGCGGGCTCCGTTACCCGGTTTCTTTCCAGGGGCAAACTCTCTGGTTACTTTTTGCTCCCCACATTGAGTGAACTCTTGCTTGAGTTACTTTATTCTTGTTGTCCTTGGTCCCTCAGCCGAGGTAACTCTCCTCCTTGCTGGGTGAGCCAGTCCCAAACACACCGACTATCTCTCCTTTTCATTCCACCCAAGGACCTCCTTTCTCCCTCTAAGTGCTACTATATACCCCTGTCAGGGTCCCTCCCACCTGCTGACTAGTGTGGGGTGTCGGTTCTAGGGTTCCATCTACTGGCCATAACTCCACTTGCAGTGGGGCGACTACATTGCTTTTATGGGTGTAGTACCCCTTTTGTGGCACCTATATGGTGGGGCACCACAAATACATGAGGGGAGGGGGAAAATACATAACAAGAGCAGAATGAGGGAAGTTAAGGGGGTACAACACATGGCATAAGTAACAACAGGAATGTTTATAATGACAGGGCATGGAATTTATAACAGAATAGGCAAACAAGTTACAAGGCAGAAGTGAAGAGACTGGAGAAAAGAAGAGGAGGAAAGGCAGGACAATGCTGAAGGGATAAGAAGAGCCAGATGATACAACATCAGGATATAGGGATCAAGTGCAAGACGTAGAAAAGTGACCTGGGAAAAGGGGGTGAAAAGGAGAAGGTAAAGAGTAAGAGGGGAAGGAGGGAGTGTAAGAACAGGAAAGGAATAGCAGCAGCATCCAGTGACTGATCCTTGGTCTCAGTCTCTGGGGGGAAGCACATGGGGGCGACAAGGAGAGTCAGCTGTGGGGGTATATTTTGCTCTTTTCTTCATTTTGCTGCTGCCCCTGTAGGGGTTGCAAATGCTTAAAAATTATACTAAAATGGCCATCGAACATTACTGCCATGTGCCATGCAGTGACGTTAGGGTCTGCCAGCCTATCAATGTCTGCATGCATCAGTGTGTGGCTACTGATAGGTTCCTATGCACTGTGCACTGACGTTTGCATGCGGTGCATAGCAGTGTCGTTCAATGGCTTAATGGCTGGCTGCCATTTTAGGGCCATTTGTATGTAGTTGGCAGTCTCTGAAAATAACTGGAAATACAGAAGAAAACGTAGCATCACTCCATATCATTAAAAACGGGTTTCGAAACTGTATTCAGCAAATTAACATCGGATCAGGGAGGAATGAAGGAGTGCTGGGACTGAAACCTGTTTAACATTGAATATGCTTCTAGTGTATGGATCTGGTGTGTCCGTCAAGTGGGAGCATCCGTTTAGTTGGCACGGCCTTGCTCCATACACTTGTGTTGAGCGAGGCCATGCCCACTAGTTGGGTTCTGGCTGTAAACAAGCATAACACATAATTGTGGAGCATTCCTGGTTTAGGCTGGGGTCACAGTACCATTTTTCACATGTATTTTTGGAGACCTGCGTTTTCAAAAACGCATGTAAAAAACGCACCCATAGGCCCCCATGTTAAAAAACGCATGCCCTAATAGCCAAAAAGCATGTGTGACTGTCCCATGCGTTTTTGGAGCATATACAAAAACGCATGCGTTTTTGTAGAAAACGCATGCGTTTTTGTAGAAAACGCATGCGTTTTTTTAACATGGGCTCCTATGGGAAACGCATGCGTTTTTGAATGGCACTAAGGCTGTGGTCACAGTTGCCATGCGTTTTTTTAAGTGATTTAACAAAACTCATGCTTTTTTTCATGTCAGCATGAGTTTTGTAAGGTCTCTGATGGCTCCCTGCGTTTTTGGGTGCGTTTTTGAATCTGCACCTAAAAATAGTGCTTGTAGTATTTTTTTGAGCGTTTTGAAAAACGCATGCGTTTTTGTAGAAAACGCATGCGTTTTTATAACATGGGTTCCTATGGAAAACGCTTGCAAAAAAGCATGTACAGTTAGTACCTTTTAGTGCCATTCAAAAACGCATGCGTTTCCCATAGGAGCCCATGTTAAAAAAAACGCATGCGTTTCCGGAAACGCATGCGTTTTTTTTAACATGGGCTCCTATGGGAAACGCATGCGTTTTTGAATGGCACTAAAAGGTACTAACTGTACATGCGTTTTTGCATGTGTTTTCCATAGGAACCCATGTTATAAAAATGCATGCGTTTTCTACACAAAAACGCATGCGTTTTCTACAAAAACGCATGCGTTTTTGGATATGCTCCAAAAACGCATGGGACAGTCACACATGCTTTTTGGCTATTAGGGCATGCGTTTTTTAACATTGGGGCCTATGGGTGCGTTTTTTACATGCGTTTTTGAAAACGCAGGTCTCCAAAAATGCATGTGAAAAATGGTACTGTGACCACAGCCTAAGGCCTCATCTAAGACACCATTAAGATAACCTGTATATTTTAAATTATTGTATAGCTCAGCTGCTTGTTCTTCAATCCTATTGCCCTCACTACTTATTTTTCTTAACCTGTGGAACTTTCCAGAGTAGAGATGATTTGGTGTGAACTGAGTGCAAACTATTAAAGAGCAGTGTGCTGTTTGTAGCAGAGGATTTTTTGCAAGTTTTCAGCACAAATTGGTCCTTCCTTAATTTTCAGCGGTACATCCAGGAATGTAAATTCTTCCTCCCCCGAATACTGAAGTAAATCTAATATTTCTGTAAATGTTGCTAAGGTAGGACATGAAGTTAGAGAAGTCGCTCCATATGCCTGCCCACACAAAAAAGACATCTTCCACATATCTGTAAAAGGTGCAGATGAATTTAATAAAGTGTGTTTTTTACAGCAAAGATCATAATCTCCTCAAAAAATGTGAGGAAAAGGTTGGCAATGGTACACGCAACAAAAGTACCTGATTGCTGCAAGAACCATTTATCATTAAAAACAAAAGCGTTGTGTTCCAGCACAAATTGCACGGTCTCAGATCACTCTTGCCTGTCCTGAACAAAATTGCCTTTGTTGATTCAATGCTCTCTTGTTGCAGGATGCGGGTATAAAAGCTTGCAATGTCAATAGAGACTAGAGAAAAACCTTCCTGCCACACCACTGTTATGGCCACTTTGCACGTCCCGATATCGTCGTCCAACTCCGATAAAAAGTCACGTGGTTCGTGCGTTGGCCCCGATATCGTTCGTGCGTTGTGTGGTGTAAATGTGCAATGCGACGCAAGAACGATGCGAAAACGATATCGGGGAATAATCGTGCTGGCTCTCCAACTGCCCGATATTGGATGGACAATCTGGCAGGATCGTTCTGTGTGACAGCCCAACACCGACTTGGAGAACAACTTCCCCTATTCTCTCCCATGTTAAATGGTCGTTCCTGGGTCGCTCGTACAAGGGGGCATACACATCGCAGTTGTGTTGCCTGCCGATATCGCCGTGTGTAACATCCCCTATGCGATCTTGGATTTCAGCCAAAAATGTGCGCGCTCCCGTGCCGTTGTATACATTATTGAAACGATGTTGGGACACGTAAAGTGGCCATTAGACCTTGTTCACACATACCATCATTTTTGGCATTCTCTGCATTTTTTAACTGTTAATAAAAAACGCACATGCGTTAACGCATGGTGCACTTAAGTGTAGCAGGGTTTTTTAACAACACATGCGTTTTTTTTTCACCATTTCAAAAAACACTGCATGCAGCGTTTTTTGGGTGCTGTAATAAAATGCATGCGTTTTTTTAACATGGGTCCCTATGGGAAACACATGCGTCAACGCATGGCACATATAGGCACCTGCGTTGACGCATGCGTTAACGTATATGCGTTTTTAATGAAAAAATGACTAAGTCCAAAAACTTGCCAAAAACGTTGAGAACCTCAGGGGACACTATTTGGCACCCTTAGAAAAACGTATCCGTTTTTCTAAGGGCTAAAAAAACGGATTGGTATGTGCGAACGAGGCAGGGTTTAGCAGGGTTTTTAAAAAAAATCACTTGTATCCTTCAAATAGAACTCACTGTTTCCAAGGAGGAGTTGCAGAAGCCAATCCATGTACCTGGATAATGGCTCTGTCATGGACCGTATTCCTGAAACAATAGTAATCCCAGTGATCCTGATGTGATTATGAAGCTCCTAATTGTGATCCGAGACTTCTCTGCAAAAGAAGTGTGAGTAGTGCAGAAGTTTATTACCGTAAATACTCGTGTATAAGCCGACCCCCCTACTTTTGCCCCCAAAACCTGGGAAAACCTATTGACTCGTGTATAAGCCGAGGGTGAACTCCAGCACAGGTATACAGCCCCCAGCAGTGTGGTATACAGGCCCCCCAATGGTAGTATACAGCAGCCTCCCCAGTGGTAGTATACAGCAGCAGCCCCAGTGGTATATACAGCAGCAGCTCCAGTAGTTAGTATACAGCAGCCCCAGAGGTATATACAGCCCCAGTGGTAGTATACAGCATCCCCAGAGGTATATACAGCCCCAGTGGTAGTATACAGCATCCCCAGAGGTATATACAGCCCAGTGGTAGTATACAGCATCCCCAGAGGTAGTATACAGCAGCCCCAGAGGTAGTATACAGCAGCCCCAAAGGTATATACAGCAGCCCCAGTGGTAGTATACAGCAGCCCCAGTGGTAGTATACAGCAGCCCCAGTGGTAGTATACAGCAGCCCCAGTGGTAGTATACAGCAGCCCCAGTGGTAGTATACAGCAGCCCCAGAGGTAGTATACAGCAGCCTCAGAGGTATATACAGCCCCATTGGTAGTATACAGCAGCCCCAGAGGTATATATAGCCCCAGTGGTAGCATCCAGCAGCCCCAGAGGTATATACAGCCCCAGTGGTAGTATCCAGCAGCCCCAGAGGTATATACAGCCCCAGTGGTAGTATACAGCAGCCCCAGAAGTATATACAGCCCCAGTGGTAGTATACAGCAGCCCCAGAGGTATATACAGCCCCAGTGGTAGTATACAGCAGCCCCACAGGTATATACAGCCCCAGTGGTAGCATCCAGCAGCCCCAGAGGTATATACAGCCCCAGTGATAGTATACAGCAGCCCCACAGGTATATACAGCCCCAGTGGTAGCATCCAGCAGCCCCAGAGGTATATACAGCCCCAGTGGTAGTATACAGCAGTCCCACAGGTATATACAGCCCCAGTGGTAGTATACAGCAGCCCCAGAGGTATATACAGCCCCAGTGTAGTATACAGCAGCCCCAGAGGTATATACAGCGCCAGTGTAGTATACAGTAGCCCCACAGGTATATACAGCCCCAGTGGTAGTATACAGCAGCCCCACAGGTATATACAGCCCCAGTGGTAGTATACAGCAGCCCCACAGGTATATACAGCCCCAGTGTAGTATACAGCAGCCCCACAGGTATATTCAGCCCCAGTGGTAGTATATACAGCCCCAGTGGTAGTAGATTGCAGCCCCAGCGGTAGTATACAGGGCCCCAGCAGTATATACAGCCCCAGTGGTATATACAGCCCCAGTGGTAGTATATACAGCCCCAGTGGTAGTATATACAGCCCCAGTGGTAGTAGATTGCAGCCCCAGCGGTAGTATACAGGGCCCCAGTAATCCAGGGCCCCCCAGCGTCTCTCCGGTCACCTGAAAAGCAAACTATACTTATCAGTGTCCGCTGTCCGCGCCCGCTCGCCTCTGCCGTGACAGTGCCGTCTGCGATCCTCCTTCTTCATGCGGCGTCTTCCGGTTTCCTGTGCTCGTCGCAGGGAATGACGTCATTCCCTGCGACGAGCACAGGAAACCGGAAGACGCCGCATGAAGAAGGAGGATCGCAGACGGCACTGTCACGGCAGAGGCGAGCGGGCGCGGACAGCGGACACTGATAAGTATAGTTTGCTTTTCAGGTGACCGGAGAGACGCTGGGGGGGCCCTGGATTACTGGGGATGCGGGGGCTGCTGTATACCGATGTATACATCGGTATGTACCGATGTATACATCGGTATACAGTACTGACTCGCGTATAAGCCGAGGGGGGTACTTTTCAGCCCAATTTTTGGGCTGAAAAACTCGGCTTATACGCGAGTATATACGGTACCTGTTTATAAGCCTCTGAATACAGGCCTGTGATTCTGATGGGCCTGTGGATTTAATGACCACAGTTACTGGTGGGCTCCCTCTATGTCCAGCACAGGGGCCCAATGAGAACCCTGATCTTACACCAATGTTATTTGTGCACTTTATAATTGTAATTTTAAGAAAGAGAGGAGCAAGCGGAGAAGAGAATGGAAGAGGCAACACAGGGAGAGAAGAAGAGGGGGAAAGAGAGGATGATGATGGAGCCTTTGTGGTACTTTGTTCACTGCCCACATGAGAATGAGAACTTGACCATGGAGCTGTGGTGAAAGAAAGCCATTTTAATTGATTTAGCATACTTTTTCTCTTACATTACTTGGATGACAAGGGTGGGTGTAGATGCATAGTTAGGAGTTCAACAGAGGGGAATAGAAGTAAAACATATTTAAGCGTTCCCTAACTTAAGTAACCATGTTTACAACTACGGTGGCACTTCATAATCATAATGGGTACAGGGAAGCCTCAGCAGATGACTGCGCTGTTACTGAAAAGACCAATATTACCACCATACTGTTACCATATAGGGGTAAATAACACTTTTTAGACCACACAAGTAATTACAGTACAGTTATGGAAGTAAGTGACTTATAGTTGCTGTTATTTCTAATGACGTTGTTCACTTTTTCCATATTTTCCATCCGGCTCAGACTTACATGTCAAATTCTTCCAGCTACGACTCATCTGCAGAGTTTACAACAAAGACACATTTGACTTCTCACATTCCCGGCACTGTCCCCATCTATTTTCAACCTGTACAAACTTGTCATCCTGTTGATACCTCAATGCTGAGAGACTACTGCCATATGTGTCCCTGTTATTGGTCCTGATGTGTAGCAGTGATAACAGGGCCCCACACATTAATGCCCACCTCTCCTTTCACTACATAATTGCCCTCTTTGTGTCCTGTAGGTGGTTATATTGCCCCAAAGAAATTATTACTGTCATGTCAATTAAGCTGCCACTTAACTAGGAATATTGTTACCTGATGCCCACCTATCTCCCCTATGAAGTTTCGCTATGCAGAACCTTGCCTCTACAGTCCCCACCACACATTTTAAAGGTCTACATAGCCCCTACACATAGTATGGTGCCACTAGCAACCTATATAAAATATCATGGCCCAGCAGCACTCCTATACAAAATATGATGTCCTTAAGTTTACTCCTAAACAGTATAATGCCCTCACAGCCCATTACGAATTCTGACTCTTCAAATAAAAATATACTATATAGTCACCTAACCCTAGATTTTGTTGAGTCTGATGGCATGGTCAGCATCTCAGCGCAGGTGGAGCAGTTCATGATGTTATTGGTCCACTTGTGCTAGGACTCTTGTAGGCAATGGCTTAAAGCATCATGCAGACTACAGACCAAAGCAGTTAAGGTAGTGTCACACCAGGCGATGTCGCCCGCGACATCGGCGAAAAGTGATGTAACAGCGATGTCGCGGGTGATATTGCAAGTGCGTCGCGCTGTGTGACAGCGCGACGCAACTGCAAATTATCGCTGGTCGCAGGTTGACAGGTTTATGACCAGGGCATCTCTGCCGTCTCTTATTTCCTAGATCGGTGTTCCACCGGAGATAGACTTCATGACTCCTTCCTTCTTGACCTACTGAGGATGGTCTTGGAGAATAATTTCTTCACGTTCGACCGGATCTTTTACAGGCAGGTATCCGGTACCGCTATGGGGGCTAAGTGTGCACCATCCTATGCAAATCTCTTTTTGGGATGGTGGGAGGAGACTTGCGTCTATGCTTTACCGGATTTTTGTACCTATATCATTAAATGGTATAGATACATAGATGACATCTTGTTTCTCTGGACAGGTTCTTTGGATGGTTGCCTCTCCTTCATCTCACAGTTAAACATCAATACGTGGAACATCGCTCTCACTTCTCAACAGTCGTTGACAGATGTGACATTTTTGGATCTAAGGATCAGCCAGGAAGGAGGTAAGATCAAGACCTCCCTGTATAGGAAGGACACAGCAACCAACAGCTTATTACATTATCAAAGTTTCCACCCGCAATATATGCGGGATGCAATTCCGAAGGGGCAGTTCTTTCGGCTCAAACGTAATTGCTCTGAAGAAACAACCTTCCGTGTGGAGGCGAAAGATCTTTCCTTACGTTTTCAGAAAAGGGGTTACCCAAGAAAAGTTATTTCTCAGGCTTTCAAGTCTACAGTGGATACAGACAGAGAGGTCCTTTTGAGGGCAAAGCGTAAACTAGCACCCGAGTTTTTGAGTGTCATTACCACATTCAATAACCACTGGAGAGACATATACAAGACCCTCAATCGGAACTGGCCAATTTTGACCAGTGATCCAAAGATTGAGCTCCTTGTGGGATCTAAGCCCAAACTGGTGGCCAGGAGAGCCAGAAATCTTAAGGACACACTGACGACCAGCCATTTCTGCAGACCAGTCACCCCTCTGGGTAGGGGCACTAGACTCATTGGCACCTACCCTTGCGGGGAGTGCAACATCTGCCAGCTTACTGTGGCATCCAGGAAAATGGTCACGGGTACCCCAGCAGGACGAATCTTGACCAACCATTACGCTAATTGTAAAACTCGTAATGTTGTATATGTCTTACTCTGCAGTTGTCCGAAAGTCTACGTTGGCATTACTACGCAAGAGCTTAGAAAGAGAATCCAGCATCATATCTCGAACATTACGTGTGCTTCTGCACACCTAGAACGAGGTAAGTCCATCAGCTCCGTAGCTAAGCACTTCCTCCATCACCATGATTGTTCACCTCGTGGGATAAAGGTTATTGTCGTTGATAGGGTACTAACTAATATCAGGAGACCTTCGGTCATGGATGCATTACTGAGAAAGGAAACACGATGGATTTATACGCTTCAGAGTTTGGCCCCCAAAGGACTAAATGAGGAGATGCTCTTCACGGGCTTCTATAAGAAGTAATGAGATGCACTTTTCTTCCTGCCTTACATCGTATTTTGTGTTCCACAGAAACTGAAATCCCGAATATACTCCATCACTGCCTTTCTTGTAATTGGACGAATAATGAGGATTCCCCTTTTCTGCCACACTGACCCTGGACCCTCAGGTGTTCCTTGGATGAACCGATTTAACTTTTCTACTCAGTATGGAAATGGGCCACTCTGGATTATCTATCAGTCGATCAGTCTGGACTTCTGTATCCAAGGGCGACATGGACTATTCTGTGCTGATATTATCCACTGCGGGTCTGCTTTGCACTAGTACACCATTGCTTCCAGGTCTATTTACTGCGCAGCATCCTTGTTGAGTTTTTCTCCAAGGTCCACGGCTCCACAATATATTTTCTATATGTCTATCAATTTGGATTTCAAATGTTGTTTCTGACATGTTTTGTCCTACTTTTTCCTCCTTTTAGGTTACTATAGGTAGTTTGTCCTTTTGGCTTGCTTTCTTTGGGCCTCACAGACTCTAGTTTCACTACAATTAGTGCATCCCCATGTACAGTCTGCTTCTCAACCTCTTTAGTGGGGTTTTTTTTTTTTTCTTACACAATGTCTAAAAGACCGGCCGGTCTCTGTGACAGTGGTTTGCTTTGCAAATCACCATGTCACTAATCTCTCCCCTCGGAGCTGCTCCCCCCTCCTCTCACATAGATCTTGATTGCAGTCTCAACTGTGCAGGTGCCTGATGTTTCTAGGCAACTAGACGCTGTGTCCTGAGCTAAGCCTCTGTTTACCTTTAGCACTATTTGCCCGCCCACCTCCTTCTAAGTTACGATATGTCACATCCGGCCTGAAGGCCAGAGACTGCACACATGCAGACACAGGTGACCTTTATCATGATTACAGATAGCATTATATATATGGGCAGAACTAACACTTCCTCCCACAGCTTCCCGAGGATGAAGCCGTTGTTTTAGAGCGGCGATACGCGTTGGTCCCTGCTGCTATGTGCCCCTGGTCTCCTGACCTGCTATGGTGACTATAACTTATCTTTGACTTTTTTTGTTTATCCTTCATGTTTTCTCACCCTGCTCACAGGTGAATGATTTTTGATGCCTCAGCATTAACTGAACTGACCATTCCAGTTTATGGTGTGCTCTCCTAGACCTGTGATACTGACCTCAGAGCTTTTGTCCTTAATTAGCTCTTAGGCTGGACTGACATTATTGTATTTGTGACTTTATTCATTCTTGTTACTCTATAAGGGACATTAGGTCCCTGTCAGGGCCGTATTTGTCATTAGGCACCCGTAGGCACGTGCCTAGGGCGGCGCCAATTCATAAGGGGCGGTGTCTCTGCATGTTTTTTTCTTTTTTTTTTTTTTTTTTACGCTGCCCCTGTCGGCCGGGTCATAAGCCCCGCCCCCTCAACCCCCCCCCCCCATCGCCATCAGGCCGACCACCTCACCCAGCCTGCGGCAGCCGGAAGAGAGAAGGAGGGGGCCGGCCCGCCGCGGAGGAGAGTACTGTGTTCCCGCGGAGGACCGGGAAGAGGCGGCACTGTGTGGCAGAAGAGAAGTGACAGACTGGCAGAGGCAGCACGTCATCGCCCCAGTCGGCGCCGCCGCGCCGGGACGTCGGACGGTATGTGTATATTGTGCCAGGCTGCCACCAGTCACCGTCTGTGCATCGGAGGAGGGCGGAGAGGGAGCAGGACTCACGTCACGAGGAAATCCGCAGAGGCCCGGGCGGGCGGCAGCACATTCCCGTTCCCGCGAAAGCCAGGCAGGCAGCGGCTGGGCTCAGCTATGTGTGAGTCACCGGCGCCGCTGCCCGCCGGCCGTGTGTTAATGTTGAGGACAGGTGCAGCATGGGCCAGGCTGGGCATTGCAATAGAAACATAATGTGGCTTGTGGGGGATGGGAGCGGCTGGGGCCCAGTTATGTGTGGGCCGCTCCCATCCCCCACATATGTATTTATGCAATGCTGCAGCTGCCAGCATCCCCAGCCCCAGTTATGTGTGGGCCGGGCCCGCTCCCATCCCCCACATTATGTATCTATGCAATGCTGCAGCACCCCCAGGCTGGGGGTTCTGCAGCATTATATAGATACATATGTGGGGGATGGGAGCGGCCCACACATAACTGGGGCTGGGGGCCCCAGTTATGTGTGGGCCGCTCCCATCCCCCACATATGCATCTATGCAATGCTGCAGTGTCCCCAGCCCCAGTTATGTGTGGGCCGCTCCCATCCCCCACATTCTGTATCTATGCGCTGCAGCATTGCATAGATACATATGTGGGGGATGGGAGCGGCCCACACATAACTGGGTCTTAGGGCCCCAGTTATGTATGGGCCGCTCCCATCCCCCACATATGTATTCATGCAATGCTGCAGTGTCCCCAGTTATGTGTGGGCCGCTCCCATCCCCCACATTCTGAATCTATGCAATGCTGCAGCGCCCCCAGGCTGGGTGCGCTGCAGCATTGCATAGATACATATGTGGGGGATGGGAGCGGCCCACACATAACTGGGTCTTAGGGCCCCAGTTATGTATGGGCCGCTCCCATCCCCCACATATGTATTCATGCAATGCTGCAGTGTCCCCAGTTATGTGTGGGCCGCTCCCATCCCCCACATTCTGAATCTATGCAATGCTGCAGCGCCCCCAGGCTGGGTGCGCTGCAGCATTGCATAGATACATATGTGGGGGATGGGAGCGGCCAACACATAACTGGGGCTGGGGGCCCCAGTTATGTGTGGGCCGCTCCCATCCCCCCTATCTATGCACTGCGGCAGTGCCTGCAGCCCAAGTCTGTGTGGGCAGCTATCACCCCCTCCCCCCCCATATGATATGGGGGTAGGGGGATCGGGATGACAGCAGCCCACACACAGACCTTGGCTGCAGCAGGCACTGCAGCATTGCATACATATGGGGAGGATGGGAGCGAGTGGCCCACACAGGCCTGGGTTGCAGCAGCCTGCAGGCACTGCAGCATTGCATAGCTAGGGGAAAGAGGGATGGGAGCAGCCCACACAGACCTGCTGTAGCATGCTATATGGGAGAGAGCCGGCCCTGGCCCATAGAGCTGCAGCATACCAAATGGGAGGGGGGCGGCCCACAGACCTGCAGCATCATGGGCTGTGGAGTCAGAGTCGCAGCCCATTTTGGAGAAGTCAATAGAAAATGCACTGACTCCGTCTACTAAAATATATAACAAATTGGGTATACTGGTTCAATGTAAAATGTGCTGAGTTTATTATTATTATGAATTATTTTTATGTTCTTCCTAAAGACCTTTATTCTTGTATTACAATAGAGACTTCTCTGCCTCTTCTCTATGCACAGACCTGTCAAATGCAGTGTAGATCACGCTCCTACGCCAATTCTAAGGGTACCGTTTCTCGGTGCAACATCTCCGGCGATGTAGGCGGGGAGCAGCGCACGCATCCCCACCGACATTGCCGGTGAGATGTCACACGGGCGAACTTGACGGCAAGTTGCGACTGCTCGCTGGGTTGCCCAGCAACACAGCGAGCGGTAACACACA
Organism: Allobates femoralis; assembly: GCA_033576535.1. NCBI lineage: Eukaryota > Metazoa > Chordata > Amphibia > Anura > Aromobatidae > Allobates > Allobates femoralis. The sequence continues at coordinate 115,485,044 of JARQOC010000003.1, read as the reverse complement.
ATATTAAACATTGCGGGTTGCTGCGTTACACAGGGCGATCAGGCATGATCGCCCTATTCTGATTGCCAGGTTTCACAGCACTGCTGTGAAACCTGGCGATCATTCATTCTGTGGCGATTTTTTGCCTGAGAATCGCCCTGTCACACAGGGCGAGTCTCCGGCGATGTCGCCACAACTTGGCCACGCCCCCAAGTTGCCGGCGACATCGCCCCAGATGTCGCCCCGTGTAAGGGTACGTGCCCACATAGTGGCTTAGTGACGTTCAAACCGTCAGTAAACCGGTGGAAATTTGCAGGAGCCTAGAGTTCTGAGCTCTGAAGTCTCCAGCGGTTTCCCAGCAGTTTCCCAGCGGTTTCTGCAGCGTTTGCACAGCGTTTTACAGTCCATTTTTCCGGTGGTTTTAAAAGCGGTTTTCTATGGAGGATTTTGTTCATTTTCTGCCTCAGAAACTATCACAAACCGCTGACAAGAATTGATATTTTGTATGCTCCTAAACCGCTAGGAAACCGCTCAACCTCTGGCAGATCCGCTCACATAAACCCACTATGTGTGCACAGCGTTTTCTAAATTACATAGGGTTACTTGTAAGTCCTAACGCTGCTTAGGATTTACATAAATTTAAATAAAACCTATGCTAAACCGCCGGGGGTTTTCGCTGCTAAACCGACGTTAAACCACTATGTGGGCACATACCCTAATGGTACCCTAAGGCTATGTGCACACAGGAAGGTTTAGTGAAGGTTTAGGAGCGGAACCGCCGGTCGGTTTCCATCAGGTTTATGCAAATTTATGTTAATCCAAAAGCGGCTTTTGGATCAACATAGAAACCTATGGAAACCGACACCCGGTGTGCACACACCGGCGGTTTACACATGCTCATCCGTTGCTAACCCGCTGGGTTCCCAGCGGGTTAGCAAAGAATGTGCATGTCCTATAAACCGGCCGGTTCTGCAGCGGCTGCAAGCAGAATCATGTGCTGCTTCCAGCCGCTGCAGAACCGACGCCACTAACCCGCTGTGCACCGCCGCACACCCGACCGTCTTCCGCAGCACGGACCCGACAGGAAGCCGGTGGGCGGCTCCGGAGCTTCCTGTCGGGTCCGCCCAGCCGCCGCCGCCCCTAACCCGCCCCCGTGTGCACAAAGCTTAACTGTTCTGTGTGTACAAGTGGCGCAGAAGTTCTCAGCAGCTATTACTGTAGAATCATTTCCAGGAACATTTTACAGTTGTCTCAGCTGAAGAATGATAATGTATCAGTGAAAAAAACAAATGCCTCTCGGTCTCGGATGGTGCGTGTGCGGTCCATGATTTTTATAGCCTTGCATTGGTGAGTGTCGCACGTGAATCGCATACTGTCGCAGCATGTTGTGACTTTTTTCCCATCCAGAATCTGGATGAGAAAAAAGCGTCCGACGGATGCCAATGTGACTCAGACATTGATTAACATTGGTCTGACTGCAATGTGAGAGAATGACACATTGCACTCGTCCGAGTTTCACGCCAGTGTGTCCGTACCCTAATAATAAAATCCATAAAGTAATCCTACAATGTCTGCTGGACATGGTATGGGGAGGGTTTATGGCTCAGTTATTATACACCATACTTCTTGTTATTAACCAGTTAATGCCCTCTTGTCCACCGCACTGCAGTGTCAAAAGAGAAGACAGCGAGAGAGGCAGCGACATCGCACCAGAGAGTCCCTGACCTCCAAATAGAAGATCTTCAGATCCTGGTATTGTGACGACATATGAAGAAATATTCTTTTACATTTATATTACACTATGAACTCCACAGCACGTTACATACATCATCAACACTGTCCCCACTGGGGCTCACAATGTAAACATCCTACCAGTATGTCGCCTTTCTTTGAAATCACCTTCACAAATATTGCATTTATTGAACTTGTCAGGTTTTGGATGTTTTCTGATTGCATTTGTTTGCAGGATGTCAGAATTGACTCCCAGAGCTGCTGGTTTGACGGTTAATGTCTTGCTGCATCTTAGATTTTTTTGCTTAAAGGTACTTCCAAGTTTCTCAATAGGGTTGAGATCAGGGGAGACTGGAGGCCACACCATGGTTTTCTCTACTTTTATGTCCATAGCAGCCAATTACTCAGGGCTATGCTCTGTACCAAGAGATGGTGCATTGTCATGCATGGGGATGATTTAGTACTAAGAAAAAAAGTGGTCAGTCTAAAAGTATATATACTTTGCCGTGGTCCTTTTCACGCCTTCATGGACCCTATAGGGGCAAACTAGCTCTCTCCACATGATTACGACCCAAAACATGACTGCCAACTCCTTGCTGATGTCACAGCCTTGTTGGGACATGGTGGCAGTCATCTAGCAACCATCCACTACAACCATAATGGGAACCTCTCAGCTCCTTTTAGCCCCTCCTATCACTACTCTGCACCTTGCTAGCTCATCCCTAACCATCCAAAAGATGATTTAATAACTTACATATTCCTATGATTATCAGTGCTGCAGTCTATATCCGTAGACTGGAATGGGCAGTCTTTGTGGCTCCATTCTCCCATACCCCCACCCCACCCTCGCAGGCTCCTATCATGTCCCTCTGGGCGTCATCATTCCTTCTTGCTTCGCCCCCTATTTAAAAATTCCCGCCGCCTCCTCATAGTATATGACACGCAGCCGGACATAATTTCCGGTCCGGTGCATTGTGGAGGCTAAACAGGTGTACAGCCAGTATTCAATATGCGCATACGCCAGCGCCGGACCATACACCCTCACACTGTGCAGGACCGAAACTTACGTTTGAGTGCATGTGACACTACCAGGAGGAGGCAAAAATTTTAAAACAAGGGGTGAGAAGAGAAGGAATGCTGATGCCCAGCGAGCGGGGTGTGATCACAGCCTGTGAGGAGGGAGAATGGAGCCCGGAGACTGCCCCTATCCGTGTACGAACATAGATCTGACCACTGATTATCATAGGAATATGTAAGTTAATCGTTTTTCTAAATCTTTATATTGCAGTTTTACCTCAGGTAGTGATTGGATAGGGGGCAAAAACGAGCTGAGAGGTTCCCTTTAACCATCCATGGCTGCATGGTACTCATCAGTAAACAAGACCGTATTAAGGTTAGTCCTAATGTATGTCTTGGGTCACTGCAACCTCTTCTGCTTGTAACGATGTTAGGGGCAGCTGAACAGTAGGTTCATGCACAGCTGCAGTCTCTGAAGAATCCTGCACCATGGGGTTCACAGACTTCAGTCCAGAGACACTAACAGCTTTAAATATGTTTTGCTCTTTGTAATGGTATTTTAACAACAGCTCTCTTAATCTGATCAATTTGCATGGCAGAAACCTTCATTATGAACCCATCTTTGCTGTGTATTAGCCACAAATCTCTTTATGGTACAATTATAACGCTTATGTTTTTCGTGAAATATCTGATATATCCAGAGCTTGTCCAAGGCATTGTAGTAATTAACAGTTTTTGGCAGCAGAGCGATCCTTTTTCTATTGCTTGAAAACCATGTCTACATAATAATGTGAAACACCCTTAAGTAGTATTTTATTGAATAGGGCCCACATGGAAAAGTAATTATCTGATGGTTTTTTTTTTTTTTTTTTTACGACTCTAATGGCCGCTTTACACGTTGCGATATTGTTCCGATATAGCATACGATTTCACGGGAGCGCGCACGTTTTTGGCACGTGTCCAAGATCACATAGGGGATGTCACACAGGGAGATATTGGCAGGCAACGCAACTACGATGGTGTACGCCCCTTGGCCACGCTGAGTATGAGCAACCCTGGGAACGACCATTTAACATTGGAGTGAATAGGGGAAGTTGTGCTCCAAATCGTAGTTGCGCTGTCACACAGCACGATCCTGCCAGATCGCCTAGCCAATATTGCACGGTTGGAGAGCACAATCTCAAAACAATATCGTAGTTAGGTTGTTTTCGTATTGCTATTATGTAGCATTGTTATTTATTATCACCTTATTGATGCCTTTTGCACATAAACAAATTAAAATCGGTAAAAGATTTTATTATTCTTTGTATTTATTTCAGGGCAGTCTGTCTGCAGGGGGCGTGGCATGACGGGGGTGTGGCACAACGGGAGGCGTGGCACGACGGGGCGACAAGGGGGCATGGCGTGACAAGGGGGCGTGGCGCGACGGGGGGGGGGGGGCGGCACCGCTGACAGTGCCTAGGGCGGCAGGAACTCCAAATACGGGCCTGGTCCCTGTACTATACTTTATCACAGGAGTCTATGAGTCGCATCTCACTGTTTTGTACATTGGTGCAATATATTCTGATTCAATATTAGCTGAGCTGCATTATCTTTCAACTGGGTTTGATGATTGCTATTTATGATTTTCTTGTTTTTTGATCAATGCCACCTATATTGTCCTGGAATCTCTGGTTTTTTTCATTCCTTCATGTCAGCAGGCTTGCCTTCCTGTGAGTCTAGTCACCAGCGGGTCCTAATCAAATATTTAAACCCATGTTTGGGTCTCATGATACAACTACTCTGATGACATCTGGGGCCATAGTCATTGCTGTGTTGGTGGTTGTCCATCACACATTTTAAGTGTTTTTATTCTGTTTGTGTTTTTTGCTCATATTTCTCTGTATTATTGTTAATAAAGATTTACAAATTTTTTGAATTATTGGTCTGTTTCTCTGATCCCGGTCATCCATACATGCTTTCTGGTTCTTTCCTCCCTTTCATTATTGGTGTATAGCATGTGACTGGTGGATCGCCTTCTAGTGCCACTCTAACACATTTCTTTGCAATACAGATCACCTAGTGTGACATTACCCTTAGTGGGAAGACCATGCCTCCATGCCCCACTGTAGAGCTCAATTATATCAACATCATGTACACACCAATACACCTAAGATTAGCAGACACTCCAGGTAGGCCACATATTGTGACTGGGCCTGGGGCAACTGTCCTCCTCCTTCCTTGGCAACTGCATTACTCTGCATGTAATATGGCATAGGTATACACAATGAGAAGATGGCAAGTGAGAAATGTTTTGTGCTGCTCTGGTGTCATGAGTCAGTGGGAGACTTGTAACAGCTCTTGGTCTAGTTGATTTTAAATGAGTTTTCTTTCCTCTGGAGCAGTGAGAGTTAATGTCAGTTTTCTTGCTGATAGCTTTTGCCGGTTGATGCCCACTCCCTCTTCCCTATAAATAGTGACATGACCCATCACATGATGCTGGTAATATAAATTTATTCTGAGCACGATGTAGCAAGGAGTCCAGCTTGGCAAAGCTGCTTGGAGTGTTGTTGCCTGCAGTCCTGGTGTTCGTGGTCTGACTGCAGCCATCACTTTGATTTTATTTCCTTTTCTGTCTAGTACCCTGCCTGTTTACCTGTCCCCGTGTTATGCTAGAGGTGATGTCTAGTGCATTCAGCTGCTCACGCACTAGCCAGAGTGAAGTAAATTGACAGCAAGGGACTAGGCGTGATGGTAGCAGGGGGATGGACCCTTTAGTGGTAGGGCACTTCAGGGACAGACACAGGTTAGTGTCAAGATGTGTCCCATCCCCACTCCCTACTGTTAGGGACTTCCTTCTCTTTACCATCCCCCATTGTACCTTATGTGTTGCGCCATGCACTGGGAGTTGTATATACTGACGTTAGTATAGAGTAACAAAATCGCACACTCCTTCGGTTTCTGTGTTTGCTATATTTATTCAAGTGAAAGGCAATTTAGTGGAGCAACATACAGGTGGGCAACGTTTCGACCAAAACCTTTGACACATCGCCGCAAACAAAGATAAAGGACATTACAAGGTGACACATCACCAGTCCACATAACCTGGTATAAAATTGAAATATATATAAGGCTGAGACTATCAATTGCCTGGCAGGCATTTGACCTATCTTCCATTGAGACTACACCAGACCATATAAAACGGAAAGCAACAGGCTTGATAAAGACCAAAGGTTTTGGTCGAAACGTTGCCCACCTGTATGTTGCTCCACTACATTGCCTTTCAACTTGAATAAATATAGCAAACACATAAACCAAAGGAGTGTGCGATTTTGTTACTCTATACTATTGACTGTGGGATCTTGGAATCCCGTTTATCTGCACCTCCGCTGTGAAATAAGTCTGTGTGCACACCATTCTTTCATTTAAAGTATATACTGGCGTGACATCTGGCTAATGTTCTGTTTGGAAACCGTGTGTCTATCTACTTACCTACCATAATATTGTTGCCAACCAAATTCACTCTTTATGCTTGTGGACTCTTCAAAAAGAAAAATGCACTCCACCCTGGAAAATATCGATTAGTAAAAGTTTGAGCGACATGACAGTGTATAAAGTGTGGAAATAGGCTCCAAACTCCCAAGACGCCAGTTTAATGGATCTTCTAAGGGATTCTTCCTTTATTCTCTGAATCACTCCTCCCTCTCACCAACATACCCTCCGCTGATGACATTGACATTGCCACCACCCTATACAACACCACCATAACGAACGCTCTCGACCTAGCCTCTCACTCTCCATGCTCCACGAATTAACAGGCAACCCTGGCACACCACCCTCACTAAAAACCTGAGACGGGCGTCCAGGGTTGCCGAGAGGAGATGGAAAAAGTCCCACGCCCCCGAGCACTTTGCTCTGTTCAAGCAATCCATCACTGACTTCAAGACGGCACTTGCTACCGCAAAGCAAGTGTTCTTCTCATCCCTTATAACCTCTCTGTCCCGCAACCCCAAACAGCTCTTCAAAACTTTCAACTCCTTACTTCGCCCGCCTGCTCCTCCCGCTTCTCCCCTCATCTCTGCTGAAGACTTTGCGACCTTCTTCAAGGAGAAGATCGACAAGATCAGAAGCAGCTTCAGTCCACTATCCCCACAACTCCCCTTCTCACCTACACTGCCCTCCTCCTCTATCAGCCACTTCCCCCCCCATAACTGAAGACCAACTCTCCTCCCTCCTGTCAAAATCACACCTCACCACCAGCGCCCACGACCTCCTCCCATCCCACCTCATTCCAAACCACACCTCCATTTTCATCCCAGCCCTCACCCACCTCTTTAACCTTTCACTTAGCACTGGTGCCTTCCCCTCGGCCTTCAAACACGCCCTAATCACGCCCATCCTAAAAAAAACCTCACTTGACCCTACCTCTGTCTCTAACTATCGCCCCATATCTCTTCTCCCATTCGCCTCTACGCTACTTGAACAGCACGTCCACTCCGAACTGTCCTCTCACTTCTCCTCGTGCTCCCACTTCGACTGCCTACAGTCCGGCTTCCGACCCCTCCATTCCACCGAAACAGCCCTGACCAAAGTCACCAACGACCTACTGACCGCCAAGAACAAACACCACTACTCCATCCTCCTCCTCCTTGACCTGTCTGCCGCCTTCGACACGGTTGACCACTCCCTTCTTCTCCGGATCCTGGAATCCCTTGGCATCACCCACCTTGCCCTCTCCTGGATCTCCTCATACCTAGCGGACCGGACCTTTAGCGTCTCACACTTCCACACCTCCTCCTCACCCTACCCCCTTTCTGTTGGAGTCCCCCCAAGGTTCGGTCCTGGGACCCCTACTTTTCTCCATTTACACTCTCGGCCTAGGGCAACTCATCCAGTCTCATGGCCTCCAGTACCATCTCTACGCCGACGACACCCAAATCTACCTGTCCGGCCCTGACATCACCTCCCTACTCTCCAAAATCCCACAATGCCTTTCCGCCATCTCATCCTTCTTCTCTGCTCGCTTCCTTAAACTCAACATGGACAAAACTGAATTCATAGTCTTCCCCCCAAGAAATTCCACCCCACCTCCCAACCTATCCATCTGCATCAACGACTGCGCCCTCTCCCCAGTCCCCCAAGCCAAGTGCCTCGGGGTAATCCTTGACTCCTCCCTATCCTTCATGCCCCACATCGAGGCCCTCACCACATCCCTCCGGCTCCAGCTCAAGAACATCTCACGGATCCGCTCCTTCCTCACCCACGACCCGCTAAAACACTCATCCATGCTCTTATCATCTCCCGCCTTGACTACTGCAACCTCCTTCTCAATGGCCTCCCGGCTAACTCCCTCACATCTCTCCAGTCTATCCTCAACTCCGCTACCCGACTAATCTACCTGTCCTCCCGCTACTCCCCTGTCTCCCCCCTCTGCCAAGCCCTTCACTGGCTCCCCATCTCCAAGAGATCCCAATTCAAAACACTAACCATGGCGTACAAAGCCATACACAACCTGGCCCCACCATACATCTCCGACCTGGTCTCCCGATACCTACCCTCACGCAACCTCCGCTCCTCCCAAGAACTCCTCCTCTGCTCCCCCCTCATCACCTCTTCGCACAACCGAGTCCAGGACTTCTCCCGGGCATCTGCCTTACTCTGGAACTCCCTGCCCGAACACGTCAGACACTCTCCTACCCTGAGTAGCTTCAAGTGTCACCTGAAGACTCACCTGTTCCGTCAAGCCTACAACCTGCCATGAGACCCAGGAGACCGCCCCATACCTGACATTCCCCCATCCTACTGTATCCTAACCCGCCCCTCATAGACTGTGAGCCCTCGTGGACAGGGTCTCTGCCCCTCCTGTACCTGTACGTCCTGATCGCCTAGATTTAGTGTACTTGTTTTTGTCTCCCTTATCCTCATGTAAAGCGCCATGGAACCTAATGGCTCTATATAAATAAATAATAATAATAATGTGGAATAAACTTGTCTGATGCATAGAGGAATCACCTCACAACTTAAAGGATCAGCTGCTAAGCTCTTGGTGCCATACATCAAAAAACACCTTCAGAGATTTGTGGTCATAATGAAGCTCAGCTGACAAGTGGGTCTACTGGAAAATTTATGGCACATTTTGAGTTTCTGTTGAGGGTTTTTTATGTGAAATGCTCAAAAAACTAATTGTGAATTGCATAAAGTTTATCTGTATTATATAGACCTGAATGTAGACAGAGCTTTAGCCACTTGTTCAGATAATGTGTATGAGAAAATCATGTAGAATTACTCCTAAATTTAGTATGATGGAGTCAATGTGCTGGTCCACATGCATGGTAATAAAGTACATTTAAAGGCTCATTTTGTCCAAGCCAACTCAGGTAAAGAGGCAATCCTATGAAATTAAGTGATGGTATTTTGCTAAGCTAACATGGATCCCAAGAATGAGAGGAGAACTGTTAGGGTATGTGCACATCTGACGTTTCTGCATGTTTGCAGACCGTCCTAAAACCGGTGTAGAATTGCAGAAACTGAGTTTTCTGACCTCAGCGGTGTCCATCGTTTTTTTAGCGTTTTTTGAGCGGTTTTTGAGCGGTTTTATAGCGTTTATACAGCGTTTTGTCGGCGGTTTTCTGGCGGTTTTTCTTGGCGTTTTTAAGACTGTTTTTTGTGCACTTGTAAGCTAGAACCGCTGGAAAAACGCTCAAAAGAAGTCACTTGCTCTATCTTTGAAAACCGGTGGAAAACCGGTGAAGAAAGTGGAAAGGAGACAAAAAAAAACGTTCTAATGTACACAGCGTTTTCTAAAATCCATTGACTAGCATGTTAATCCAACCGGTGGCTAGAATTAACATAAATTAACATAAAACTCAGCGGAAACCGCCGACGGAAAACGCTAAAAAACAGCTAACAAAACGACTGATGTGCACATACCCTTATTGTGTCACTGTTGACTCAGCTTTTATTAGCAATATGTCAATTCAACCAGTTACTGGCTGTGCAGGGAGATATAGCATGGCCATTATCACTTGAATGAAGATGTTCTGCAGTTACATGGGTAAACTATGCTGTGCAAGAAAGGGGTGTGACTGTTACATAGGCTAGGGTCAGATTAACGTTTTGCTGGGGTAGCGCTAAAAACATAGACTTTGCCAGCAATAACACGGTGCTAACGCAATGTTAGCACCTCGTTAACGCTGCTAATGTTACCCCATGCAGACACAGCCTCTAACATGGCTGTAACGCCACCATCTGACTGTTTCCTAACGTGATCAAAGACACTTCCAAAAGCGTCTTTGATTGCATTAGAGCAAGATAAGAAAGAGAGAGGGGCGCAATGTGTAGGATTATCATGAACATAAGCAGTGGCAAGGAACAATTGTTTGCTCACCTTCCAGGGTTGTGCAAGCCCTGCACAACCCGGTTATCTGCTATGTGATGGCCCCTGCTGTGTTAATCCTCCAGATATCACCGCCACAGCTCCAGGTATAATGGCCGTTTGGTCACGTGGTGGGGCCGCCGGAATTGCATCACCGCAGATCCTCCAGCGCCAGGTCCTTGCGGTGATATGGTGGTAGCGTGTCCAGCTGCTCCTGCCGCTTCTCCCTCAGAGAGGGAAGGGTATATTGTATATGGATATAAGCGGTCTATTAAAAACGCTTTGGACACAGACTTCAGGAGGCTCAGATGATATTGAACAGACCTTTATTTCCTCCTCTCCACAGCTCCACAACGCGTTTCGATAGAAATGCTATCTTCATCAGGTGGAATAGGGGGATGGTATAAGAGGTACCCTTTTATAATTACTAAAGCCTTGTGATTGGCTATTGGATAACTCCTTCATTAACTCTATCCTAGCACATAAGATCTATCTAAAAAAACTACATTGGAATTACTATAAAAACATGACATTTGTACAACATAAAAACATGATATATATCAGCATTAGAAAAACTTTACCCTAAATGTCCGTTTTTCTATAAAAAATATGTATGTCATTCCATAAAAACATCTTCCATTCTCTAAAAAAATATACAGTATATACTCGCGTATAAGCCAAGTTTTTCAGCCCAAAAATTGGGCTGAAAAGTCCCCCCTTCGGCTTATACGCGAGTCAATACGGTCCCCCTCATAGTATGGCGCCCCCACCTCACTTGCTGGCCCCCCCCGCATGCAGCACTGCGCATATACATTACCTGTCTAGCAGCTGTCACCCTCCGGTGGCGGATCGCGGCTCCTGGGCTCCGGGCTCCATCTTCCTCTCTGTCTTCCTGCTTTGTGACCGACGCCGGCCGGTCACGTGACAAGCAGGAAGACAGAGAGGAAGATGGAGCCCGGAGCCCAGGAGCCGCGATCCGCCACCGGAGGGTGACAGCTGCTAGACAGGTAATGTATATGCGCAGCACTGCATGCGGGGGGGGGGGCCATCAAGTGAGGTGGGGGCGCCAAACTATGAGGGGGGCACTGCTGGGGCCCTGTATACTACCACTGGGGCTGTATATACCACTGGGGCTGTATATACTACTGGGGCTGTATGTATACTACCACTGGGGCTGTATATACTACTGGGGCTGCTGGATACTACCACTGGGGCTGTATATACTACTGGGGCTGTATATACTACTGGGGCTGTATGTATACTACCACTGGGGCTGTATATACCACTGGGGCTACTGTATACTACCACTGGGGCTGTATATACCACTGGGGCTGCTGTATACTACCACTGGGGCTGAATATACCACTGGGGCTGCTGTATACTACCACTGGGGCTGTATATACCACTGGGGCTGTATATACTACTGGGGCTGCGTGTATACTACCACTGGGGCTGTATATACCACTGGGGCTGCTGTATACTACCACTGGGGCTGTATATACCTCTGGGGCTGCTGTATATACCTCTGGGGCTGCGTGTATATTACCACTGGGGCTGTATATACCACTGGGGCTGTATATACTACTGGGGCTGCGTGTAAACTACCACTGGGGCTGTATCTACTACTGGGGCTGCGTGTATACTACCACTGGGGCTGCTGCTGTATACTACCACTGGGGCTGCTGTATATACCTCTGGGACTGCTGTATACTACCACTGGGGCTGCTGCTGTATATACCACTGGGGCTGCTGCTGTAACACTGCTGTGGCCTGTATATACCACTGGGGAGGCTGCTGTATACCACACTGCTGGGGGATGTATACCTGTGCTGGGGTCCACCCTCGGCAAAAGTAGGGGGGTCGGCTTATACACGGGTCGGCTTATACACGAGTATATACGGTAAATATTCTCTATTCTCTAAAAAAGTTTAAAATATAAAAAATATGTTAAAAATATACAGTAAACACATTTATATATACCGTATATACTCGTGTATAAGCCGACCCGTGTATAAGCCGACCCCCCTACTTTTGCCCCCAAAACCTGGGAAAACCTATTGACTCGTGTATAAGCCGAGGGTGGACTCCAGCACAGGTATACAGCCCCCAGCAGTGTGGTATACAGGCCCCCCAATGGTAGTATACAGCAGCCTCCCCAGTGGTAGTATACAGCAGCAGCCCCAGTGGTATATACAGCAGCAGCTCCAGTAGTTAGTATACAGCATCCCCAGAGGTATATACAGCCCCAGTGGTAGTATACAGCATCCCCAGAGGTATATACAGCCCCAGTGGTAGTATACAGCATCCCCAGAGGTAGTATACAGCAGCCCCAAAGGTATATACAGCAGCCCCAGTGGTAGTATACAGCAGCCCCAGTGGTAGTATACAGCAGCCCCAGTGGTAGTATACAGCAGCCCCAGTGGTAGTATACAGCAGCCCCAGAGGTAGTATACAGCAGCCTCAGAGGTATATACAGCCCCATTGGTAGTATACAGCAGCCCCAGTGGTAGCATCCAGCAGCCCCAGAGGTATATACAGCCCCAGTGGTAGTATCCAGCAGCCCCAGAGGTATATACAGCCCCAGTGGTAGTATACAGCAGCCCCAGAAGTATATACAGCCCCAGTGGTAGTATACAGCAGCCCCAGAGGTATATACAGCCCCAGTGGTAGTATACAGCAGCCCCACAGGTATATACAGCCCCAGTGGTAGTATACAGCAGCCCCACAGGTATATACAGCCCCAGTGGTAGTATACAGCAGCCCCACAGGTATATACAGCCCCAGTGGTAGTATACAGCAGCCCCCACAGGTATATACAGCCCCAGTGGTAGTATACAGCAGCCCCCACAGGTATATACAGCCCCAGTGTTGTATACAGCAGCCCCACAGGTATATTCAGCCCCAGTGGTAGTATATACAGCCCCAGTGGTAGTAGATTGCAGCCCCAGCGGTAGTATACAGGGCCCCAGCAGTATATACAGCCCCAGTGGTAGTATATACAGCCCCAGTGGTAGTATATACAGCCCCAGTGGTAGTATATACAGCCCCAGTGGTAGTAGATTGGAGCCCCAGCGGTAGTATACAGGGCCCCAGTAATCCAGGGCCCCCCCAGCGTCTGTCCGGTCACCTGAAAAGCAAACTATACTTATCAGTGTCCGCTGTCCGCGCCCGCTCGCCTCTGCCCGGTCTGCCGTCTGCGATCCTCCTTCTTCATGCGGCGTCTTCCGGTTTCCTGTGCTCGTCGCAGGGAATGACGTCATTCCCTGCGACGAGCACAGGAACCCGGAAGACGCCGCATGAAGATGGAGGATCGCAGACGGCAGACCGGGCAGAGGCGAGCGGGCGCGGACAGCGGACACTGATAAGTATAGTTTGCTTTTCAGGTGACCGGACAGACGCTGGGGGGGCCCTGGATTACTGGGGATGCGGGGGCTGCTGTATACCGATGTATACATCGGTATGTACCGATGTATACATCGGTATACAGCACTGACTCGCGTATAAGCCGAGGGGGGTACTTTTCAGCCCAATTTTTGGGCTGAAAAACTCGGCTTATACGCGAGTATATACGGTATATATGTCTTACTATAAATCATGATATTATTTGTTATTCTTTCCAACTTTCTTTGCTAAAAACTTCAATAACTTACTCTGAATAAAGTGCGGTTACCGTCATTATCGTTTTGCTACATTATCAAGGGTAAGATTATGTCCCTCTGGACTAAGGGTTCCCATTTTATATATCCAATAACTTTCCCTTTTTATTCACGTCCCTAGTCGGTCATTTACACTTTCACTTACCGTATATGGTCAATGATAATAAGACTCATTTTATTATGGTCTTTCTGATGCACCACCGCATAGTGTCTTGAAAGGCTGTGTAGCTGATAGCCACTTTTAATGTTAAATCTATGCTTATTAAGGCGAGCATGCATGGTTTGAATGGTCCACCCAATATATTGCAGCCCGCAAGGGCATTCAATCATGTAGGCCATATAAATGGACTGTCACGTTACTTTATGTCTCATGGGGAACATTTTTTTAGCTGTAAAAGACGTGAAGTTTTTTTCCCCCTTACAGATAACTTGGCAGCATAGACATTTGGGATCATTACATGGGTAGCAACCCACATTTGTGCCTTCCTCATTCATAGTTGTTATTCTTTTTAATTCACGATTTACGTGACTGGGAGCTACCATTTCACGTAAATTCCTGTTTCTCCTAAAAATCACATTAGGGCTCATAGGAAGATTGTGTTAGGACATAGCGTGAGATTTCCATCAGATGCCGGCGTTGGAGCAGTGGTAAGGCCCGCCTCCCCATAGGATAACATCTGCAGGGTTAACGTGGTGCCAATATAGCGTTAGCACCGCGTTATTGCTGGCAAAGTCTAAGTTTCTAGCGCAACCCCCCTGAGGGCACCGAAAACATTAATGTGACCCTAGCCATTGGTTGTCCATGACTAAACTATAGCTGCATTCTTCCACAAGCAGTACCAAACCTGTCCATAGCTTGCATACCCTATAGTTGTGCAACTCCATTGAAATTAAAGGGAGCTGAGCTGCAATAACACATATAAGTCTTCATATCATATATCATATGTCATCACAAATCATAGATAGTGTCATGTACCAACCGGCAATTTTGTAGATGGCCGGTATGTATCGCACAGTCAAAGATCAGTTGCGATGTAAAACCGGTTAGTTTCGCTGGTACTTGTAAAAATAGGAATCTGAGGCTAGGGTCAGCCTCGTTCCATGCATCCGCCAAAAGGATGCATTTTTTTCACGTGCACATGTGTAAAAACGCATGCGTTAACGCACCCATAGACTCCAATACAAAAAATGCTTTGCTAAAGTGCAATGTGTTTGGCGCTATGCATTTTTTGTAGCGCAAATACAAACACAGGCTGCAGCATTTTTGGGCCTGTTAAGGAAAATGGATGCTTTTTTTTAACATGGGAGTCTATGGCAAACAAATCCATTAACGCATGGTACGTGTACCATGTGTTAATGCATCAGTTAATTTAGGCAACATAAATGCACACGTCATGTAAACTCAAGGACAAAATAAATACATCTTTTCAAGCATCCTTCAAGCGGATGCCACAACCCAAGTGTGACCCTAGCCTTATTTATTTATTAAGGGCTGGTTATGCAGGTTAGGCTAGAGTCACATTTGTGGTTTTGTTTTCAAAACCGGATCCGGTTTTGACCATTAAAAATGGTCAAAAACGGATCTGGTTCCACAGCCATGGGCTGCAATAGAAAAACCGGATTGCATTTAATGCAATCCGGTTACCGCATCCGGTTTTGCAGCCTGCGGTACAAATCATGCAGGCTGCATTTTTCGGAGTGGTTGAAATACCGGATACGTTTTTTTTTATAGTGGGTGCTGTAGTATAGCGTTCACGGACCGGGTCAGGTTCACTCACTTGGCAGCCATATTTAAACACAGCAACAGTCTCTCCATTTAATTAAAAGTCTGTTGGTTTATTATGTCAGCATAAACCACCTTCCAGCACATAAACAGGAGCCTTTCTTCGGCTTACAAGTACATACCGCCTGGTATACAGTCTGTTGAACGTCACAGGTTCAGATACACTTCTGCCGCTGTATCCCTGCCTCCACGCGGGCCTGTTGTCAGTCCTCACAGGGCCTCTGAGACACTGCTCATTCAGACTAGATGTCTGACTTCTGCCCACAGCCCAGGAGCTTGTAGGCACTCCATGTCTCAATCACTGTCA
>JARQOC010000003.1:115377853-115469194 GCA_033576535.1 Allobates femoralis | reverse complement strand
TCAGTCTCTGTCTGTCTCCCACATGTCAAACACAGACTCCATTAAGACAACCTGAGACACACCTACATCTCCAGCAAGTTGCAAGCTTAACTCTTGCCATACTGTTAAGCAGACTGTGGCTTCCATGGCAAGACATTCATAAGAACATCGCAGCAGACTTCTGCCTGTGTGAAACATACTGGCCATGTATAGTGCCGCCATTCAGACCATGGCTGGCTGCCATATCACAGTGCCTATGGCCACCGGATCCAGTACCGCAAGGTACATGAATGTACCTTGCGGTACCGGATCCGGTTTTTGGTGCCACAATGTTTTCTCATTGCAGATCTGGATCCATTACTGTATGGGAGTGCCCACCCTCCCTACAGATATGTTCCACATATAGTTCGGCATGTGAAGTGGTAATGTCTATATTTACAGTATTGCCGGCCTTTGTCTGCTTTTTGTAATTGAAAAGACAAGCCGCGGCTCCTGGCTGTGCTGGAGTACAGTACGTAATGTTCGTAAGCACCAGGTACAGGGCAGCATCCTCAATGAGGAGCTGTAAATGGTGCTTACGCCATTTGCGTACAGTATATGCTGCTGTCTCCGGTGCTGAAAACTTTTACAGTAGTTCTATGGCGGTATGGTGCACATTATGAGCAATCCGGTTACCTAATGCGGCTTAAGGGACACATTTTTAATGCAAAATGTGTCTGAATGAACATGTGATTACCGCACCGAAATCTGGATGCGGTAACCGCATTTTCATTACTAAATGTGACCCTAGCCTATGTAATGTTACGGAATAACTGATGAAAAGCTCATACATCTTATGTTGGTTTATGGCGCATTATAAACAGCATGAACCTTTAAACTAGAGAAACGTTTCCTTCTGCTACCTCGACAACTGGCAAAGTTATTACCCATATTATAAAGCGTTTTATATCACAGCAGGTGTGGAACTGTTTCTAATGACAAGTGCTATATTAATTTTAATTCAGGACATTCAATCTCTGGAATTAGAAAAAAAAATAGTTTTTTTATTTTTTGTCGTTGTTCAATGGGCAATATATATTACCATTACCAGAAGTAATAAAAAACTGCAACTGAGCCAGGGCACAATGTGAACGGGTCTGTAGGACTGCGTTCACACCACCACATAATTAGACCACAGAAAAACCCAGAAGTAACCCAGTAATACTGCTACTAATAAAAAAAAACAAAAAAAAACAGACCCTTATTTGTAATACTGAACAACCCCTTTAAATGAAATCCACTGCCAGCTCTAGAAGACTTTTATTACTTTGCTGTGATGGTGAAGCCTCTTTTCAATTAATGATATGGTGTATTCAGAATATGAAGAGCAGCCCACACAATGTTATCTATGAATGGGTGTATTACGCAGTATAACTTCCTACAATGAACTTTCTGCCTGTTGATTTATAATAATCACATCCCCAAGTTTCCATAGTTTAATCTGCCTCATAAATCACACATCAGACATACACATTTTTCTTCTGATACTCCCAATCCCACTCCCTAAATTAAGACTGTCTGATCATTTATTTATGAGATTTCATGTTTTACGGTTCTTAAAATATATAATTTCTGTGGGGTATGTAACAGTGGAAGAATTAACGCACTGTTTAGTCTCAAAAGAGAAAATAAACCGGTGAGGAGTTCAGCAACAAGGACAAGAAAAATCCCCTGAATGCTTTGATTTTTTTCCTTGAATGTTTGGAGGTCATACAGGACCAATCATCTGTCATTGATGAAGGGGGTGTCTAGGATGGCCTTAACACACAAGACTAATTACTAGAGATGAGCGGGCTATGAAAGTTAAGGTTCGCTGAATTTGGCTGGATTTTACTTAAAAGTTCACTTCCGGACGTGGACTTGACCCCGGACCCCATATAAGTCAATGGGGAACTGAACTTCTGGGCGGTAAAATGACTGTAAAATTGTCGTAATAAGGGCTAGAGGGCTGCAAAAGTAAGAAATTGCCTTCAAACATGTGGATATGGAATAACAAAAAATAAATAAAAAATATATTGTGTGCTCCTGCCTATTTTTAATAGCTAGCACAAGTAAAACAGACACCAGCGGGCTGCAGCCCTCAGCTGCCTGCTTTAGCTTGACTGGGTATCAAAAAATAGAGGGGATCTCATGCCATTTTGTTTTAATTATTTAAATTTAGAATTTAAAAAAAAACAGCATGGGCTCTGCCACATTTTTGATAACCAGGCAAGGAAAAGCAGACAGCTGGGGGCTGTATTATTATAATTATTTGGCCCTTCCCAACCTAAATATATCAGCCTGCAGCCACCTGAGAAGTGACACTTCTATTAGATGGACCAAGTCTGGTGCTTTATCCAACTCTATCAGACACCTCCATTACTAACCTGGCAAGTATAGAGTTAAAAAAATGCAAACAGACATGGAAAAAAATATTTAAAGAAAGACTTCCACCTTCATGCTATCATTCACCAATTTATTACTTCAAAATAAATCCTGGAAGATCTGACATAATCCATATAGTAATGTACCACTACGCCTATCGATTCCTATGAAACTTTGTTCTGAGAGCTTTCTCAGAAAGAGGCTCCAGAGGTCACTGCCGGTAAGCGGTATGTATGTATCAGTAGAACATACCACTGACTGGCAGTGACCTATGGATAGAGATGAGCAAACTTTTTCCAAACTCGCTTGCCCATTTCAAAGTTGGCATGAACATTGCAGAATCGGATTTTGGATCGGGAACCAGAACAGTTTGCTAAAAAGTCTATGAACTCGACTTTGCTCAGTAACTGATCAGATGAAAAAACATTATATTACTCTATTCGCAGTGATGATTTTCTTCTACCTTCAGATTTCATAGGATAGTGGGCGGGACATGTTTTATGAGGGGAGAAGTCAGAGGCACGTCGGACTCCATTTTTTCCCCAGCACTTTCTGTGTGGATGTTCTTGTCTGGCAGCCAATCAGGGCACATACAGCATCCAGTTGTAGACACAAGGGTCATTTTCAAAGTGTTACTACTAGGGACAGTGCTGCTGCCACTCCATCTTGCTCCATGATGCTAAATCCATGCTACTAAAGACAAATAGCTACTCAATCGCTTTTTAGATAGAATAGGAGGGAGAGACTGTCCATCCATTTTTTGCTGAGAACAAGTGTGATTACCAGATCTGTGTGCATTATCACAGCTGTGTTTCTGGCAAACAACAAGTGATTGACAAATCTTTGTATTTCCCGTAAAAAGGCTTTGTAGTGAAATATGTATCTTAAGGGAATAAAGACCCAGCAGTTAATGGTTAAATTCTGTGTCACAACACAAAGGTCCTAACCTGTGCTATCTTTAGTAGGACCCTTTGTTCTCCTCTGGTCAGGATCTGAACTCATGGGGTGGCCTTCATGAGAACATACACAGGGTGGAAGCTTGATGAACTGCAAAGGGGATCAGTAAATGGTCACCATGGCAAGGCCTTTTATTTCATATTGGCTGTGAGAAAGAAAATGCTAAGACAAAGGGATTTAGAAAAATAATGTATGCATGGCAAAATTAGCCAAGGGGTCCAATCACTGACCCAGAATTAGAATATTGAGATTCAAAGGTATGCTAGAAACTCGACCTCACACCAAACCCTACAAGAAGGCATGAAGCCATGAGTTCTTTGTTCACACATTTGTGACAGCTGAAACACTGGTGTGATCCACATTTCATCTTTCTCCTTCCCCATAGGATGAGCAAAGAAACAGACTACAAAGTTTAGATATTTCTTTAAGTTTCTCCCTTTTATTTTGAACTGTTTTGCATATTTGTATGTCCCTTTATACTTCCATATTGCACTTTTTATTTCCATATTATTATCTTTTTATTGTAAGCACTATACCTTTTCTATTAAAGCTTAAAGGGAAGGTGCCACCAAAAAAAAAAAAAATTCAACAATTGTAAAAATGTTAAGTATTAATGTTTTGATTTGTTTCTCCAATATTGTCATATTGTTTTTATGGAGTAAAATATGAAAAATAATATAAAAAGTTTGATATGTTCCACTTCGAAACACTAGGGGGAGCAGCTGCTGAAAAGTTGGCATGTAAACCTAGTGTACAGCAGGCATGCATTACGACTGCTGAAAATCTGGGCTGGATTTGCTCAATGAGTGTGATGTCTCCTGCCCACCTCCCTTTCTGGGTGTTAACAAATGGATAAAAGACAATGACATTTGGGGTCAATCACAGTGAGGAGCCATTTTGTTGAAGACACAGAATGATACCAACACACAACTACATGCAGATCCTTACGCAGCAAGGTCGGATATTAGAGTTTCAGCTCTGCAGCCCAGGCCTGCATATACAGTATATTCTGGACCCTGAAGTCTGATATTAGAGTGTCAGCTCTGTGGCCCAGGCCTGGACTGAATATTGTCCTTGTGTTTTTACTATTTATTTTGTATATAATAAATGTAAATGTTTCAGTTTTATTTAGTCATTTGTATTTTCACTGTTGATGCAAACATAAAGGGTCGCCAGTCATGTGACATCTCATGGTATGGATTAGGTACCAGTGACATGTAACAGCAGAATAGTGACTGCAGCTCTGGAGGTGACTGGAGGATAAGACACGATGTAACAGCGGAAAAGTTGTTGCAGCTCTGGAGGTGACTGGAGGATAAGACCATGTAACAGCACAATAGTGACTGCAGCTCTGGAGGTGACTAGAGGATAAGACACGATGTAACAGCAGAAAACTTGTTGCAGCTCTAAAGGTGACAGGAGGATAAGAGAGGATGTTTTATTCTCCAGTCACCTTCAGAGCAGCAGTCACTATTCTGTTACATGAGGTCACAGAATGCTGACCGCAGCTCTGGAGGTGACTGGAGGATAAGACACGATGTAACAGCAGAAATGTTGTTCCAGCTCTGGAGGTGACTGGAGGATAAGACAATGTAACAGCACAATAGTGACTGCAGCTCTGGAGGTGACTAGAGGATAAGACACGATGTAACAGCAGAAAACTTGTTGCAGCTCTAAAGGTGACAGGAGGATAAGAGAGGATGTCTTATTCTCCAGTCACCTTCAGAGCAGCAGTCACTATTCTGTTACATGAGGTCACAGAATGCTGACCGCAGCTCTGGAGGATAAGACACGATGTAACAGCAGAAAAGTTGTTGCAGCTCTGGAGGTGACTGGAGGATAAGACACAATGTGTAACAGCAGAAAAGTTATTTCAGCTCTGGAGGTGACTGGAGGATAAGACAATGTAACAGCACAATAGTGACTGCAGCTCTGGAGGTGACTGGAGGATAAGACACGATGTAACAGCAGAAAACTTGTTGCAGCTCTAAAGGTGACAGAAGGATAAGAGAGGATGTCTTATTCTCCAGTCACCTTCAGAGCGGCAGTCACTTTTCTGTTACATGAGGTCACAGAATACTGACTGCAGCTCTGGAGGTGACTGGAGGAGAAGACATGTTGTAGCAGCAGAAATGTTGTTGCAGCTCTGGAGGTGACTGGAGGATAAGACAATGTAACAGCACAATAGTGACTGCAGCTCTGGAGGTGACTGGAGGATAAGACACGATGTAACAGCAGAAAACTTGTTGCAGCTCTAAAGGTGACAGGAGGATAAGAGAGGATGTCTTATTCTCCAGTCACCTTCAGAGCGGCAGTCACTATTCTGTTACATGAGGTCACAGAATGCTGACCACAGCTCTGGAGGTGACTGGAGGATAAGACACGATGTAACAGCAGAAAAGTTGTTGCAGCTCTGGAGGTGACTGGAGGATAAGACACAATGTGTAACAGCAGAAAAGTTGTTTCAGCTCTGGAGGTGACTGGAGGATAAGACAATGTAACAGCACAATAGTGACTGCAGCTCTGGAGGTGACTGGAGGATAAGACACGATGTAACAGCAGAAAACTTGTTGCAGCTCTAAAGGTGACAGAAGGATAAGAGAGGATGTCTTATTCTCCAGTCACCTTCAGAGCGGCAGTCACTTTTCTGTTACATGAGGTCACAGAATACTGACTGCAGCTCTGGAGGTGACTGGAGGAGAAGACATGTTGTAGCAGCAGAAAAGTGAGCGCAGTTCTGGAGGTGACTGTCTCTCTCCCCATTTGTGCTGTCTCCACCCCGCTGTGCCCGGTCTCTCTCCCCATGTGTGCTCATCCCCCTGTGCCCGGTCTCTCTCCCCATGTGTGCTCATCCCCTGTGCCCGGTCTCTCTCCCCATGTGTGCTCATCCCCCTGTGCCCGGTCTCTCTCCCCATGTGTGCTCATCCCCTATAACCCAGTCTCTCTCCCCAGGTGTGCTCATCCCCTATACCCAGTCTCTCTCCCCATGTGTGCTCATCCCCTATACCCAGTCTCTCTCCCCATGTGTGCTCATCCCTATACCCAGTCTCTCTCCCCATGTGTGCTCATCCCCTGTGCCCGGTCTCTCTCCCCATGTGTGCTCATCCCCCTGTGCCCGGTCTCTCTCCCCATGTGTGCTCATCCCTCTGTGCCCGGACTCTCTCCCCATGTGTGCTCATCCCCTATACCCGGTCTCTCTCCCCATGTGTGCTCATCCCCCTGTGCCCGGTCTCTCTCCCCATGTGTGCTCATCCCCCTGTGCCCGGTCTCTCTCCCCATGTGTGCTCATCCCCCTGTGCCCGGTCTCTCTCCCCATGTGTGCTCATCCCCTATACCCAGTCTCTCTCCCCATGTGTGCTCATCCCCCTGTGCCCAGTCTCTCTCCCCATGTGTGCTCATCCCCTGTGCCCGGTCTCTCTCCCCATGTGTGCTCATCCCCCTGTGCCCGGTCTCTCTCCCCATGTGTGCTCAT
This sequence comes from Allobates femoralis, assembly GCA_033576535.1. Lineage (NCBI taxonomy): Eukaryota > Metazoa > Chordata > Amphibia > Anura > Aromobatidae > Allobates > Allobates femoralis. Next base: position 115,462,383 of record JARQOC010000003.1, on the reverse strand, counting down.
CCCCCTGTGCCCGGTCTCTCTCCCCATGTGTGCTCATCCCCCTGTGCCCGGTTCTCTCTCCCCATGTGTGCTCATCCCCTATACCCAGTCTCTCTCCCCAGGTGTGCTCATCCCCTATACCCAGTCTCTCTCCCCATGTGTGCTCATCCCCTATACCCAGTCTCTCTCCCCATGTGTGCTCATCCCCTATACCCAGTCTCTTCTCCCCATGTGTGCTCATCCCCTGTGCCCGGTCTCTCTCCCCATGTGTGCTCATCCCCCTGTGCCCGGTCTCTCTCCCCATGTGTGCTCATCCCTCTGTGCCCGGACTCTCTCCCCATGTGTGCTCATCCCCTATACCCGGTCTCTCTCCCCATGTGTGCTCATCCCCCTGTGCCCGGTCTCTCTCCCCATGTGTGCTCATCCCCCTGTGCCCGGTCTCTCTCCCCATGTGTGCTCATCCCCCTGTGCCCGGTCTCTCTCCCCATGTGTGCTCATCCCCTATACCCAGTCTCTCTCCCCATGTGTGCTCATCCCCCTGTGCCCAGTCTCTCTCCCCATGTGTGCTCATCCCCTGTGCCCGGTCTCTCTCCCCATGTGTGCTCATCCCCCTGTGCCCGGTCTCTCTCCCCATGTGTGCTCATCCCCCTGTGCCCGGTCTCTCTCCCCATGTGTGCTCATCCCCCTGTGCCCGGTCTCTCTCCCCATGTGTGCTCATCCCCTATACCCAGTCTCTCTCCACATGTGTGCTCATCCCCTATACCCAGTCTCTCTCCCCATGTGTGCTCATCCCCTATACCCAGTCTCTCTCCCCATGTGTGCTCATCCCCTATACCCAGTCTCTCTCCCCATGTGTGCTCATCCCCTGTGCCCGGTCTCTCTCCCCATGTGTGCTCATCCCCCTGTGCCCGGTCTCTCTTCCCATGTGTGCTCATCCCTCTGTGCCCGGACTCTCTCCCCATGTGTGCTCATCCCCTATACCCGGTCTCTCTCCCCATGTGTGCTCATCCCCCTGTGCCCGGTCTCTCTCCCCATGTGTGCTCATCCCCCTGTGCCCGGTCTCTCTCCCCATGTGTGCTCATCCCCCTGTGCCCGGTCTCTCTCCCCATGTGTGCTCATCCCCTATACCCAGTCTCTCTCCCCATGTGTGCTCATCCCCCTGTGCCCAGTCTCTCTCCCCATGTGTGCTCATCCCCTGTGCCCGGTCTCTCTCCCCATGTGTGCTCATCCCCCTGTGCCCGATCTCTCTCCCCATGTGTGCTCATCCCCCTGTGCCCGGTCCTCTCTCCCATGTGTGCTCATCCCCCTGTGCCCGGTCTCTCTCCCCATGTGTGCTCATCCCCTATACCCAGTCTCTCTCCCCATGTGTGCTCATCCCCTATACCCAGTCTCTCTCCCCATGTGTGCTCATCCCCTATACCCAGTCTCTCTCCCCATGTGTGCTCATCCCCTATACCCAGTCTCTCTCCCCATGTGTGCTCATCCCCTGTGCCCGGTCTCTCTCCCCATGTGTGCTCATCCCCCTGTGCCCGGTCTCTCTCCCCATGTGTGCTCATCCCTCTGTGCCCGGACTCTCTCCCCATGTGTGCTCATCCCCTATACCCGGTCTCTCTCCCCATGTGTGCTCATCCCCCTGTGCCCGGTCTCTCTCCCCATGTGTGCTCATCCCCCTGTGCCCGGTCTCTCTCCCCATGTGTGCTCATCCCCCTGTGCCCGGTCTCTCTCCCCATGTGTGCTCATCCCCTATACCCAGTCTCTCTCCCCATGTGTGCTCATCCCCCTGTGCCCAGTCTCTCTCCCCATGTGTGCTCATCCCCTGTGCCCGGTCTCTCTCCCCATGTGTGCTCATCCCCCTGTGCCCGGTCTCTCTCCCCATGTGTGCTCATCCCCCTGTGCCCGGTCTCTCTCCCCATGTGTGCTCATCCCCCTGTGCCCGGTCTCTCTCCCCATGTGTGCTCATCCCCTGTGCCCGGTCTCTCTCCCCATGTGTGCTCATCCCCCTGTGCCCGGTCTCTCTCCCCATGTGTGCTCATCCCCCTGTGCCCGGTCTCTCTCCCACTATGACTGGTCTGTCTCCCCATGTGTGCTCTCTCCCCCTGCATGTCTCTTCCCTCATGCCTGTCTCCCCCACATGTGTGTATTCTTTCTTAGGTCTGCTGTCCCCCTGCGGGTGTCTCTCTCTCTGCCCCAGCATGTCACTCTCTCTCTCCCCCTGCGTGTCTCGCTCTCTCTGTCCCCCTTAGTGTCCCTTCTAATGTCTGCTCTCCCCCAGCGTGTCTTCTCTCTCCCTGCGTGATCAGAGCACGGTGTGATGATCACACTCCTTGTGCTCTGATCACTGCAGGCTGGCAGGGAGCGGTGATAGAATCGCTGATCACCGCTTCCCGCCGATACTTACCTCACCCCGGACCTCCGATGACTGTGCTCCTCTCTCCCTGCCGCATCCCGTCCTCTGTCTCTATACCGATCAGCTCACGCTGAGGCGATCGGTATAGGAGGAAAGTGTGGAGCTCACAGCAGACACTGTGCGCTCCACAAACATGGCGCTGGTCTCCTCCCTCTGCTGTGTTCTGGACAGCCCAGGGGCGTGCCCAGTACACAGCAGGACGGCAGCTCAATGCTAAATATAGGGTCGGCATCCGACCATTGGTGTCTATGCCCAGGGCTGCCGTAACTGCAGGAGTGGAAGTGTCGTTTCACACTCCTGCAAAGCAAGATGGCAGCCCCCAGTGGCTGCAAAAACAGTTAATAATGAAAAAAGTATTAAAGTTACAAAAATGTATTTAGTATTAAAAATAATTGTTTTTATAAACAATTATTTTTAATACAAAAAAAAAAATGCGGCACCTTCCCTTTAAAACTTTAATAAGTTTAAACCTCATATGCTCCAAAAGGATTCATAGCCCTAGAAAGCGTGTGATCGGACTGGTAGACAATAGTAGAATTATTTCTGGGACTCATCGTCCGTATTTTTATTTGGTAAGTGGTGACAGCATGTGTATGGTCTGTGCCGGGATGTGATTTATGCTCCCTTTTCAGCCTAGAACAGAGGTTGAGTGCTGGACTGAGTGGAGAGGAGATACAGTTACCCTTGCAGGTGCAACCCCAAATCACGTGATGAGAAGCAGGTACTCGACATACTTTTTTTTTACCTTAAAACAGATTACAAAATCTATCAATTGCCCCTAAAAAAGGCTGTTTAGCCTCAAACCATTGATTGCCAAATCCTTCAGTTTCCCCTAAAAAGGCTGTGTTTGGCCTCAAACCAGTTATTGCCAAAACCTTCATTTGCACTTAAAAAGACTGTTGTCACGTCGCCGTTGGACTCAGTGGCTGGTGTTCCTGTCCTGGCCGCTGGGAGGCATCATGTTCCTTCGGATGGTGGTGGCAGTGATAGGAGGGCCGGGTCCTCACAGGGACTTTCTCCTTTGACACCTGCCTCTGTCGCTGGGCATCACCGTGTTTATCCTGTGGTTGATGCTGGTACCAGAAGAGAAGTTCCTGCAGAGGCGTCTGGTAGGCACAGGCTTTGCTCTTCTATCAGAAAAAGGGTGGTTGGTACCAGTCGTGCATTACCATCTGGCAGGTTCTAGGGGAGGTCCGGATGAGGTCATCAGGCTGTGAGCTCCAGCCTATGAGAAGAAACCACACCTTTCAAAATCCTTGGAGCCTGTCCTGCAGGCCGCCAGATATAGTCTTGGTTTCCCAGCGATCTAGTGTGTGTTTGTATTTTGACTCTGACCTTTTGCCTGGATTTTTGACCCTTCTACAGCCTGACGAATTTGGACCTTAGCTGCCCTCCCGGTTTTTGACTTTGACCTTTGCCTGGATTATTGACCCTTCTACTACCTAACGATTTTGTACCTTCGCTGCCCTCCTTGTTTTGACCCTGACTACGCTTTCGGTTCCTATTTAAAATTCCCTTCCTAGCGACCTTCCTGCTCCGGTCCTCTGCTCATCATAGGTAGCTACCTCCTTGGGTCTGCTGTAATTCCAGATCCCTGTATAGAAATAAAGGGTCTCGGGGTTTCTCAGGGTACTGACTTACCAGTAGCTCAGCCTCGTAGCAAATGGTCGTCACAACTGTATTTGGCCTCAAATAACTGATTGCCAAATCCTTCAGTTTCCCCTAAGAAGGCTGTGTTTGGCTTCAAAACAGTAATTGCCAAATCCTTCAGTTTCCCCTAAAAAGTCTGTATGTGATCTCAAATCAGTGAATGCCAAATCCTTAATTTTCCTCTAAAAATACTGTGTTTGGCCTCAAGGAACAGATTGCCAAATATTTAATTTTCTCTTCTAAAGCAGAGTTGGGGACCTCTGTTCTAAAGGCTGTTTTTGACTTCAAATAACTGATTGGCAAATCCTTCAGGTTCCCCTAAAATGACTATCTTTGACCTCAAACCAATTATTGCCAAAACCTTCATTTTCACCTAAAAAAATTGTGTTTGGCTTCAAACAAATGATTTCTAAATCCTCCAGTTTCCACTAAAAAGGCTGTGTTTGGTCTTAAACCAGTGATTCACAAATCCTTCAGTTTCCCCTTTAAAGGCTGTTTTTGGCTTTAAACCGTGATTGCCAAATCCTTTTGTTTCCCCTAAAAAGGCTTGTTAGGCCTCAAATAAGTGCTTTCCAAATCTGTGTGCATTAAAGATGAGTGGGAAATCACAAGGTTGAGGTGGAAAGGGGAAGGGGAATAGGTGTGGTGGAAGGGGGAGTAGGCTTGATGTTCAAGGTGTACGTGGTGAGGGTGCTACTGCTTATGTTACTGAAAGCTGTACTGGCCAAACACTGTCTCGTATCCCAAGCCAAGTGACAACTTCTGTTACTAAAAGACCTATTCCAGTCTCTTTGTTTGCCAGCAGCAGAGCGATATGCATTGTGGATGAGACCCAGAAAGAGCTTTTACTACAGTTCACAGCAAGCGCTGCATCAAGTGGCCTCTACTCATGTTTCTGCATCTCTACATCACACACAGAACAGTCCTCAGAGGTGGTGACCCAATTACCCATGTTTCATCCGTGTCACAACTCTTTAGATGCATAACTAATTGTGGGGAATCAAAATGGGTGATTTTTCAGAGATGTTCACATATTCTATTCCATGGGCATCAAAGTTCTCCTCCAAAGATTCACATACTCCAGAGAAAACCATTTGCACCGATGCCCAAAATCTTTTGGAGCTAGTTCTAGGGAAGGAAAAAGTGGGGTCCAAGCAGAATCCAGACCCATGTAACCAGACTTCAACTCCCGGGGGGTGGAGGTGATGATGATGCTGAGATTCACATACCTGAGGAGCATTTGCTCTGTACTGTGCATTCAGGGCAGGAAGAGGATGAGGGTAACTCAAAGGATTGGGACAAAAGAGAGGATGATGATGAGGTTCAAGATCTCATTTGGAATCAACCCAGAGTCACTCAGCTAAGTAGCTCAGCAGAGGAGGTGGAGGAAGATGAGGAGGTTAGGTTGCGGCTTCCTGCACAGACTGTGTGCTGCAAGCATGATAAGCACAGCATCCTAACCCACAAGTCTGGCTCTGGACAGCAGCAGTTGCAAGTCTGCAGTTGTAAGAGGTGGCAAGGGTTGCCTAGCCTGGGGATTTTTTGACACAACAAAGGATGACCCAACTCACGTTATTTGAAAAGTTTATAAAAATAACTGTAGCAGAGGCGAAAAACAATTTGACTACTGCATGAATGAATCGGCACATGGCCCAGCACCATTTGTTACTCTGGCAAATTAACTGCTCCAAAACTGGGTCTAGCGGACCTCACCCAACAAAGTCCACAACATCAACCATATTTGCTACTTGTTCCTCCTCTGTCACCATGGCAAGTGTTGTTCATCAGGTCTTCGGCCACAGAAACTTCGCCTGTTTACTAATTGTTAAAGAAGTGGACAGGCCTGCTGGTTTTCATCAATCTCAGACACTGAGGACACCACTTGTTTGACAACCCACCATAACATCTCTGCCTGCACCGCCCTCACAGTTCACGAGTTTGTCTGATATACCCTACTCCACCTTCTCTTGGCACAGCAGCCAGCCCTTGGTCCTGCAGTTGTGGTCACATAAAATATTATTTCCTCCTACACAGTCCAAAGCAAAAAGATTGAACTTCACCATCTCCAATTTGTTGACCACGGAAATGCTGCCTGCCTGGTGGATACAGACGATTTCAGAAATCTGATGGCCGTTGCAGCTTCCCAGTATCAGTTGCCCAGTGGCCAATACTTCCCTAAGAAAAGTATGCCTCCTTTACCTTTTCTAGGCCTCTATCTGCACTCTTGATCTCTCACTTAATGTTCCAACAGTCCAAAAGAGAATCCCCCTATCTTCATACTTCGCTGCAAAGTCTCACCGCTATCACACAGTGAGCCCTGTCGAAGGCATTAAAATGCCTTGGCCATGTGAGTCACGCAGCTTAAGAGTTGTGGACAGCTATTGCAGGCAAAGTTTGATCAATGGCTGTCTGCTCTAAATCTGGAGCCATTGAAGGGTGTGTGCAATTATGATGCAAACCTATGCTGGGGCAAACTTACACATGTTGACTTGCATGGCTCACATCCTAACCCTGATTGTCCAGAAATTCTTACGGCACTATCACGACACTGTGGAATTCCACCTTGCACATGTTGCAGAGACTGTGGCAGCAGCGACAAGCCCTGGCAAAGTATGTAATGACATGTACAGTGACTCAAAGCAAGCCGAATGTGTTGCAAATGATGCTTGCAGAGTGGGCACAGATCAAAGACCTCTGCATCTGTGGCTCCTCAGAATCCGGTTGCCACAATATTAAGCTTTGAAGCAAGGAAAGGTACCCACCTCAGGCGAAACACATGCACAACATCTTCCCAGCTCTAGGCCACAAGGTGGCGCTCTACACCAGAGTTCAAGGCAGGTCCCCTATAAATTCTGGCCTGGGGGCGGGATCAGGCAGTTCAGTTCCTAGGAGGACTGTAGAAGACATCCTACGGTTGGGCGCCGTGCTAGGCCTGTCCAAGGATACTGACTAGCCAGTGTGACTGACCCAAAGGTGAGGGTCTGAGGGAAGTGGTGAGAAGATGTGAGGAGAGGAGCAGTGCCAGCTTGCCTCAGCACCTAGTGCAGTATGGACACCGGAGTCCGAGGACGCCAGGGACTTTATGCCCAACAACCAACACCTGAGGGTGGGTGATTCCAAGTTGCTCACCCACCAGAAAGGCCAGGAGACACAGCCGCATCAAAGAGCTCAGAAGATGCAGTGAAATGAGAAGTAACTCAAAAAGGGTCAAACCGCCTGTCACACGGCCAATACAAACAAGTGAGGAAAGAGTCTTAGCACAGCTTCAAGCAGCCAGGGCTCACAGAGAACAGTGCAGTAGGAAGGCTTCAGAACTTTCCAGGTGTGGAGAGTCCCAACTTGCTACCAGGCTCCGGATCCCTAACACCACTTGTGAATGGTGCCCTGGATGAACCAACGACTTGCATCAGTAAAGGTAAAGGAGACTGTTACCCCTGTGTCTGTCAGTTCTTTCGTACACTGAATCCTGCACTCCCAACGAGTCCTGCATATTTATAGACTATACAGTTGCCCTGGGGACCTGCTCTTCCCGTGGAGAGCTGAACCATCCACACTGCTACTCCCATCATCCCCAGAAGTCCCAGCTATACTTGCCCCATTCCTCGGGTGGCGTCAAATCACTCTCTGATTTTTGTTTTATTTTATCTTTATCCAATTTTCCAATTCCCCTTTTTAACTGCTCGCCCCCAAGAAGGGGATCACAGACCGGGTCACACTACCGTGACATCCCGCAACTCCAGACGATGACGAGAGGGCCCGGTTCCGAGTACCCCACGGTCCCTGCCCTGCCAGGGGCGAGACACATCCTTTTGCACAGTTTTTTTTTTTTTTTTTTTTTTTAAACCAATAGTTTTTATTGAATTATTCAGGTACATACATAAAGAAATCACAATCACATCAATGATAGGAAGCAAATAAAGTGGGAATAAGGGGGGAGACGGAGAGGAAGGAGGGGAGAGGGAGGGATACCAATGTAGCTGAACGATACATACTGTGTATGCATATTATATCTTATACAAAATTATTCACATTATCTGTATTTATATCTCAGAGTTTTGGGGTTTTATAGTGATCCAAACTGAGTTAAGTATCATTAACATAAAATAAATCAGTGCAGTACAATTTATCTCTCTCAGAGTCCGGTCTGAACTGTGTTGTACGAAGAAGCAAGCCATGGGTCCCACCAGTTTTGAGTTTTTGTTCGCATTGGAAGGTCATGAGCTAGCATGAGTTCATATGTACAATGGGAGTTAAGACGAGAGATGACCTCTGCTATAGTGGGAGGAGTAGGTGATCTCCAATGGGCCGCTATCGTCAAACGTGTAGCCACTAAGATATTAGTGAGAATGGGGCGCAACAATGACGGGAGGGCCTCAATTCCCAGACCTAGGATGGCTAAAGGTGCTGTTATAGTGATGGGTACCATTAGGACATCAGATAGCATAGACTCAACTTGAAGCCATAAACGATGAATATAGGGGCACGACCACCATAAGTGAACTACCGTGCCTTGATCCATACAACCTTTCCAGCAACTAGAGGATGGGGGAGGGTTACTGGTACCGAATTTGGCTAAACGCACAGGGGTCAGATACCAATGAAACATTAGTTTCTTGGATTGCTCGAGGTGTGTGACACAACGAGAATATTTAGCTGCGTGAGCAGAAGCCAGGTGCCATTCCTCCAGAGATGCAGTAAAATCGAGTCTGTCTTCCCATTTAAACATGTAGGGCAATATCTCAGAGGAGCGAGCCATTTGGATTGCATTGTATACAATTGAGACTCCCCTAGTAACATAGCTCGACTGTTTAAAAAAAACCTGTAGGGGGAGCAAGGCGTCCATATGAACATCTATAGGGATATCAATAGAGTTCAGGAAGTGTCGAAGGCGAATGTACGTAAAGAGGGAAGTTGCCGGAAGAGAGAATTTACGTTGAAGAGTTTCAAATTGTGCCAATCGCTTCTGCTCAAGGAGATTCGAGAGAAGAGGGGTAACCAGGGAATTCGGGTTACACCATCGCCTCAAAGATATATCACCCATCAGAAGCTCTACCGCTCTTAGTGTAATATACCTAAAAAGAAACGTTAGGTGTGTTCTAGAAAGAGACTGCCAAATCGAGAGTGTTCCCTGCATAGTCTTGAGTGCAGGAATAGGGGAAGAGGGTCTTAGAAGGTTCATTTCTAGGAGGATGCGTGTGGAGCCAGTTGGTGCAAAACAAGATTCTAATTGGAGCCAGCGTGACGGTGGAGTATGTGCCCACCAGATCTTTGCAGACTCCAAGACTATCGCCGTATAATATGTGGAAATGTCTGGAACTCCAAATCCTCCTCTTTTAGTAGGGAGAGAAAGAATTTTTATTGCCACTCTAGGGGTCTTGTTATTCCAGATAAATCTAGAGAGAATAGATTGAAAGGTGCGCAAATATTTTTTAGGGAAGAGGAGAGGGACACAGCGTAAAATGTAAAGAATCCTGGGGAGGAGCATCATTTTAACCGTGTTTATGCGGGCCACCCAAGATAGCTGAAATGATGAATAGTCTAGGCAGGTATTACGTAGGGAGGATATTAGGAGTTCACAGTTCGTGCGTACTATATTTTTTGAATTTGTGACTTGGACGCCTAAGTATTTAAAGCCTGCCGGTGACCATAAAGAAGGAAAGAGAGAAGCGAGGCGTTCCTGTGAGTCTGTAGGAATGTTAAGAGGAAAGACTGAGGATTTTGAAAGGTTTAATTTGTAGTATGAGGCTGCAGAAAAATCTGAAAGAACAGAAAGTATAGCAGGGAGAGAGATATCAGGATTGGTGCACGTGAGGAGAACATCATCTGCATAAAGAGTGATTTTGTGGTCTAATGGGCCTACAGTAATCCCAGTGATCTCCGGGTGTGAACGAACTATAGCGGCCAGCGGTTCCATGATAAGAGCGAAAATTAGAGGAGAGAGGGGGCAGCCTTGTCGAGTCCCATTTGAGATCGAGAAGTCCGAGGATGTAAATCCACCGGCCCTCACGAACGCACCGGGAGAAGAGTATAGAGCTAAAATAGCTGATCTTATATTACCCGAAAAGGCAAATTTGTCCAAGACAGCTGCCAGGAACCCCCAGTGCACTCGGTCAAAAGCTTTTTCAGCATCAAGGGAGACTAGTACACCGGGGGTACCCCTCTTCTCTAGGACCTCAATAAGGTCGATAATCCGCCTTGTTGCATCTCTCGCCTGTCTGCCAGGTATGAAACCTACCTGGTCTTCGGCGATCAAGGACGGGAGTACACTCTTAAGACGGTCCGCCAGCGTTTTCGCATATAATTTTAAGTCACAATTTAATAAAGCTATGGGACGATAATTAGCCGGATCGGTGGGGGATTTGCCCGGTTTCAGTATAGTGGAAATAGATGCTCGGAGGCCCTCAGGTCTGATGTTCCCCTCACGCTGCCAATGAGTAAAGAGTGAGAGGAGACGTGGAGCTAGAAGAGGAGCGAAAGAAGAATAATATTGGAAGGAAAAGCCGTCTGGGCCTGGAGCAGATCTCTTTTTGGATGTACGAATGGCCTCAGATATTTCTTGTAAAGAAAAAGGGGCATTAAGAGCCTCAAGTTGTGTAGATGATAGTGAGGGGAGGTTCGCTTTAGCAAGAAAGGAAGCAATGACAGAGGGAGTGGGTTGAGGAGTCGAAGAGGAGGATTGGAGATTATAAAGATCATTATAGAAGTTACGAAATTGATTAGCAATGTGGATCGGGCTCCGAATTGCAGCACCTTGGGGGGAGGTAATTTGTGATATACGAGCACGCGCTTCAGATCTTTTGATTCTGCGCGCTAATAATTTGCCTGCACGATCACCCATACTATAATATTGGGATTTCGTCTTTTTTAAGTGTAGCTCTACTTTGGAGAGGAGATGTGCTCGAAGGTCATTACGGGACTTCGTAATCTCAGAGAACATGGTTGGGGAGGGGTTAGTTTTGAATTTAGTTTCAAGATCTTTTAGGTTATCTAGAAGGGAAGACAGAGCCATGTTATACTGCTTCTTTTTAAACGCGGAGAGTTTGATTAAATATCCTCTCATAACAGCTTTATGAGTAAACCACAACGTGTCTGGAGCGACATCGTCTACGTCATTTATCTGAAAAAATTCCGTCAATTGAGAAGAGAGAGCCTCACAGTTTTCTTGAGAGACCAAAAGATGTTCATTAAGCTTCCAAGAAATACCATGGTTACGTGGAGTAGAGTCCGTGAAGGTCAGGGTAATAGGGGCATGATCAGACCAAGTTATTAAGTCAATTGTAGAAGTTAAACAAAGGGGCAGTAAGGAGTCGCTAACCAGAATGAAGTCTATACGGCTAAACGAGCGATGTCGGGGGGAGAAACAAGAATAGTCACGTTCAGTACTGTGTTGATACCTCCATATATCATGTAAGTGAAAGGAATCAATCAGCTGGCCCATATCCGTTCTGTATGTTGATGGTGAGGAGCAATCCAATGAACGGATTAATGGGGCATTCAAATCACCTGCAACTAATTTATGACCAGACATAATCGGAGTGAGAGAGTCCAGAGTGGAACGTATGAAGGATGTTTGTCTATAATTGGGAGCATATAGGACAAGTAAGGAGAAGAGCGCTTCATTTAGTTTACATGTTACTAGTAGAAAGCGGCCGTCAGGGTCAGGGTTAGCCGAAATTAGTTCAAAGGATAATCTATGAGAAATCAGTATGGCTACTCCCGCTACTTTTTTCTTAGCATTTGCAAAGTAGCGATATGGGTAAAGGTGAGATTGAATGCGTATATTGTCCTCCTCCAACAAATGAGTCTCTTGTAAAAGGACAACATCCGCTCGGGACTTACGTAGTTGGTTGTATAGAAGTGAACGTTTTTGGGGCGAGTTTAGCCCATTAACGTTTAGGGATAAGACAGATATAGCCATAATAATTTACCAAAAGAGTATTTTGACAATGAATACAGCAAGAAGAACAACATTATCACACAATTGAAGCGTACATTGGTAATGTGGGGGGGAGAATGGGAAGGTAGGGAAGATGGAAACAGTACATTCATATAACAGAACCTCAAAAACCACACTGCATGGGCTGCAAAAGGGGGTTGCCCACACAACATGGAGTAAAACTGTAGTAAATACAAATTAAATCCCGGAGTGTGAGGAATCAAGTCCCAACCGGAAGGACAGGAGGTCCAAGGACTCAGATCCGCCACACCCCAAAACTGTAAACAGGGGGAAGAAGTTTAAACAAGTGAAAACAAGTTGGGGAAGGGTTAATGAAAAGTAAATAAGAGCGATATCAGTAAAATAGTTCGCTCAGATGGGCAAACCTCCGTATATCAACACAATTCAAGAGTGGAGAGAGAGATTGTAGAGATAAGAGAAAAGGGGGGGGGGGAAGAGGTTTAGAACGGGAGGGGGGAAGGAGAGAGATGGGGGAAGTATTACTATATATAGAAATTAGATAACGTGGAGAAAGAATTGAGAAAGGGAAAAAGGAGGAGAGAGAAAATAGTCCGAGAGAAGCAAGAAGTAACGACAGACAAAAGTAGAGAAAGTTAGGAAAAACAGTTAAGAGGAGGGAGACGGTAGAAAGAAGAGATAGGAAAGAGAAGAGAAAACAAAGAGATATTGATATAACCTGGGAGGTATAGGTAGAAATCCAGGAAGGCGGAAAACCCCGGAATCACGCCAGCGGGTCTAGGTCCAACAAGAGATATAGCCACAGCGATAGCAGTGAATAGATCCGTCACACGATTTTCCAGCCCGGGTCCACTCTGCGAGATTTTGCTGGACGCTTAGGAGGGAGATCAGGTTTCGGCTGCTGAGATATCACTGGATCTCCAGGAGGAAGGATGTTCCAGGACTTTAGAAGGTGTTCCGCTCTCTGGGGGGTCAGGCAGACATAAGACGTGTCATCTTTCCTTACTATCAGGCGAGTGGGACGTCCCCAATGGTAAGGAATCTCCTTTTCTCGCAAGGCAGTAGTGAAGGGCTTAAATGCCCTACGGATGGCCAGTGTGGCTGCAGAGAGATCAGGGAAGACTTGAATGTCCTTGAATCTCGGGGCGAGAGGGGGAGCCGCACGGAGGGCCCGCAGAAATTCCTCTTTAGCTTCATAGAAATGAATTCGTCCTAGAACGTCTCTTGGGAGATCCTCACGGACCCCCTTAGGTTTGGGGACCCTATGGATGCGATCCACTTTTAAATCTCTAGAGTCAAGGTCAGGCAGGACCCCTTTCATGAAGTCCTGAAGAAAGCTTCTCAGTTCTTCCTGAGGGATCGATTCTGAAATTCCCCTCAGGCGGATGTTATTTTGCCTATTGCGATCCTCCATATCAGCATGCTTGGCACTCATAGCACCCATTGTAGCTTGGAGTGCTTCATGGTCGTCCCATAGGTCGTTGTGGGATTGGATCAGCTCGGCCATTTTGGACTCCATGGAGTCTGTGCGATTCCCCAGGTCCGTCACCTCACCTCTGAGATCTGCAACCATAGATCTCATGTCTTCTTGCAATGAAGACCGGAGCTCCGCCAGCAGTGTTTTCATTAAAGAGAGGGTGACTGGCGTCTCCGGAGGTAGTGAGGAAGCTGCGGTCTCCTGAGAATGCTGGTCTCTGCGTGAGGCGCGCGCAGCCCGAGGAGACTGCGGCGCCATATTGGAGAGAAGCGCGGGAGCCTGGGGGCCAGGGGAGAAGAAGTCCGATACCCTTCTCGGTAAGAGGGCTTGCTGGTTTTTGATTTTCCCCATTGGCTAGGGAGAGGTTTCTGAAGCAGGATGCTGATTTTGAGGAAAAGATTAGCGGTGTGGCAGCTTAAAAGCCCGCTATTGTGATCCCGGGTCCGGGAGCTCCTGGTCTATGCGGCTTGCTCCATCGGCAGTCAAGCCACCCCTTTTGCACAGTTTTGAAATGGCTACTAAGATTGTTAGCACTGACAAATGCCATCATCAGCATCACTATTCTGTTGATCTACATGAGTTGCCACCGGGGCCATGGGGTACTCGGAACCGGGCCCTCTGGCTGTCACCTGGGGCTACGGGATGTCACCGTGTCGTGACCCAGCTCCGTGGTCCTGGGCGAGTCAATAAAAAGGGGAAAAGTTTTTAGGAATTTAATCGTGACGTCACCCATAATTTGCAGCTATGGGTAGGCACCGCTTCAGTCGGGACCTCTGGAGATGATGGGTGTAGCAGCAGGGATGTTGAGCCCTCCAAGGGCAGTGCTGCTCCCCAGGGCAACCGTGCAGGAAGTGTAGTGCAGTGGGTGCAGGGTTGTCGTTACCATCAGGTAACAGGTTGCAGCACCCTCCCCCACCCAGTATCTGCTGTGAGAACCTACACATAGTCCTGGACATTTTCTTTATAAGCAGGATTTTAATTGCACACAGGGCATTATCCCATACATATATCCAGACTGCAGACATGAGGTTTTAGATAGGACCCAGTAGTGTGAAAAAACCTTGTCGGCGGTTACTGGGCTTACAATGTCATGGCCATTACATTAAACCAATTTTTCACATTTTTCCTAGATAGCTTTCAGTAGCTTTCCAATATGATCTTGGTCCCTGTTCACATAATGAAATAGTACATGTCAGCCATTTTGTTTTTTCCTTTAAAGGCATGAAGTGCTGGTGTGCAGCAGATCTCCTTTTAGTAAGTATTCTTATATATTTTCATGCTAGCACCCAACATTAGAGGTGTGCGCCCATAATCTTAGTATATGTTACCATCAGGCAGTCTTGGGCTGCCAGCTCGCAGAATCAGCCTGTCTCCTCTCAGGCATGGCAATCAGAGTCCCACACAGTGTCACGCTTTAACCGGGCTTACTTTTCTACTTGGCCGATGGTTACGGCACAGTCAAAACAGTAGCTGCTCCGGTGTCGTCTAGCAGCTGGGAAGGTTCATCTGCAGCACCCCCTTTCATGTCTCTTTCTGGCCTTTTAAGTTTGTTCCGCATGCTAGCTACAGTCGAGCGGTCATGGGCTTTCAGTGGGTGACTTTCTGGATCCCCTAGCCCTAGTACGACGGCCTTCCTTTCACTCAACCAGAGGTTGGGTCTCGGGACATAAGGACCCTGCACTTCGCCGGAGTTCGTGGTTGGGGCATACAGCTTCCCTGCCACTTCAACAGAGCCAATGCTCCTATATGGGACCAAGCAATGATAGATGATCCGCACTGCTGCACTTAAAACATGAATCCTACAACGACTTAAGGGTAAAGGTGTTTATTGATTCAATGCGTTACCTTCCTGGTCTCTTCATCATGAATACACCAAAAATGTGTTTGTATTTTTGGTGTATTCCTGATGAAGAGACCAGGAAGGTCTCGAAATGAGTTGAAGCAATAAACACCTTTACCCTGAAGACCTTGTAGGATTCATCTTTTAAGTGCAGCAGCACGGATCATCTGTCATCGCTTGGTCCCATATAGGAGCATTGACTTGCCTTCCACGAGGAATGGTGGATCCAGCAGCGGCTGTAGAAGTCTAATATATTAGTTGTGGGTCTCACAACCGAATGAGGTCAGCAGTGAATGCACTGATTATTTTTGTTTTAAAAAGGATAAAACCATATTGCGCCCTTGTATCCCCTCTGTTTCCACTTCGGCAGAGCTGGCACTCTGGTATCGGCCCGATCCCTCAGTGTCCCCGCTGACTCAGACACACCTTGGACCCCCTTTGTTTTTCCTTGGGCCTCAGCGTGGGACCCGGGATTACCATCCGGTCGCACAGGCCGCCGGGTCTCAGTCCTCTTGGTCTGGTTTCTCTGACTACTTGGCTGACGGGTCTCTCTGTTGACCTCTCTCTCCTTGTCTTACTAACTTTAGTGCTCTCTCTCATCAACATGGTGTTGTGTGTTCGTTTATGTTCTGGTGTTTCCACTCCTAACTCTTCACCCTCCACCTGGCTCCTCCTGCTATCCCGTTGCTGGACATAGAGTACCTAGAAATGGGATCGGGGGTGTGTGTGGGGTGACCGATTTACCCATCCCAGCTGCTGCACCATCTAGTGGTGACTGGTCCGCAGGGGCACCACATACATGGTGAAGAAAACTTTCAAAAGTCTGCAGGATGAGGTGGTTGTCCCAGAGGAAGTGGAGAAGGAAGAAGAGGAAGAGGAGGAAAGTATACCAATATCTCTAAGGTCCAGACAATCATCACACAGGCAGATGCCATGGGAGGGTGGAGTAGAACGACAGAGGCGGGCTCATGGTATCAGACAAACTGTTAGTGAAGGTGCAGGAGCTGAGGAACAAATGAAGGAAGATGAGGATGAAGAGGTGATGGGCATAGAGACCCTAGTTACCTTAACCCAAAAACACCTCCAGCTTAAAGAACTATTAAATAAGCAATCAGCGAAACTTCACTTTAGCTGGAGGAATAAAATGGTAGTCCATGGTGACAAGGCGTCCAAATTTATGCTCTCACTTATCAGATCCCGTCAATCCCGCACATTCATATATGCAATTAAGACCCCTGCAGGAATCCGCACACTGGATTATAAACACATTAACTCAGAATTTATATCTTACTTTAAAAATCTATATCAACTTATAACTCACCCCAGGATAAAGAAGTGAAATGCCAAGAATCAATTTCTTTTCTAAATGCTCTATCCATCCCATCCCTCTCTGAAGAACAGAAATTGACATTATTGAAACCTTTCTCCGAAATGGAGCTCTGGTCCACCCTGTCACGCTGTCCAACCGGGAAAGCCCCGGGCTGGACAGCTTTCCGTCGTCGTATTATAAATCATTTTATGCCCCCCTCATTGGACATCTGCTCGATACATGTAACGCAATCCTTCAGGGTGATGATATCCCATTTCAAACCCTTGAAGCCTAAATTACTTTAATACATGAGGAGGGGAAAGATCCCGAGCTCCTGTGGAAACTACAGACCGATCTCGCTTCTCAATGTTAACCTAAAACTCTTTGCCAGCATGATAGCACACTGTATTGCAGACATTCTACCCAACATTATCTCTCCAAATCAAACTAGATTTACGAGAGGTAGGGAGGGAAGAGACAACGCTTTAAAAGCTATTCATATCCTTCAATACGCTAAGTCCTGCAACATTCCACTAGTGCTGCTTGGAATTGATGCCGAAAAAGCGTTTGACAGGGTGGATGGAACCTTCCTTTGAGAGACGCTAAACAAATTTCACTCCCCCACTTTTAATCAATGCTATATTCCAAATGTACCCCCGCCCTACAGCCAGTATTAAAATAATAATTCCCTATTAGACACATTTTTAATAAGTAATGGAACTCGCCAGGGATCCCCTTTCACCCCTCCTTTTTGTTCTTAATATCGTACATCTCATACAAGCCATCCAAAACTCCCAGCAAATCAACGGAATCCAAATAGGTCCCACTTGTCACAAAACTGCAGCTTTTGTGGATGACCTACTACTTTTCTTGACTAAACCCTTCCAAGACTTCCCAGCTTTCCTACACACTCTCTCTCACTATGGGAGACTCTCTAATGTCAAAGTAAATGAGAATAAATCCGAAGCCCTCAGTGTAAATCTACCTGAATTCAAAATCTCAGCCCTTAAAAAACTATACCCTTTTCATTGGCCCCAAAATCCATCACTTATTTAGGAATTAAATTGGAACATACTCATAAAGAACTCGTAGATTTTAACATGTCCTCGTTGCTAACTAAGACTGTTTATACCCTTCGGACATGGAGGGCTCCCTTCCTCTCCTGGATTGGAAGGAAAAACCTGGTTAAGGGCCCTTTCACATCAGCGTTTTTTGAAATTTGCGGCAGATGCGGTGAAAAAACCGCATCTGCCGCAATTACCGCATACCGGCTGCACTTGCGGCGCGGTTGCGGTAAACGCCATGCAAAGTATAGGCGTACTTGCGGCAGGTGCGGCAAGTGCGGTTTTGCACTTGCGGCAGGTGCGGCAGCGAAAAAAAGCGCGGTCAGCCGCGTTTTTTTTCGCTGCCGCACCTGCCGCAAGTGCAAAACCGCACTTGCCGCACCTGCCGCAAGTACGCCTATACTTTGCATGGCGTTTACCGCAACAGCGCCGCAAGTGCAGCCGGTATGCGGTAATTGCGGCAGATGCGGTTTTTTCACCGCATCTGCCGCAAATTTCAAAGAACGCTGATGTGAAAGGGCCCTAAGAGCATTTTCTTTCTGAAATATTTATATATCCTTCAGATGCTACTATTACGTGTCCCCCAGACACCTTCTAAATAAAGCAAACTCCATTATTTTCAATTATATATGGGGAGGACGTAAACCTTGCATCAATGCACTAACCCTCTCGCTGCCCAGGGCCAGAGGAGGAATGTGAGCCCCTGATATCATCCAATATTGTCATGTATTAATGCTCACCAGAATGGTGGAATGGTTGAGAGAAAGTCCAGATAAGGCCTGGATAGAAATAGACGATCACATGTCAACTTTACCTCTAAAGAGCCTATTTTTAAGCCCCTTGCATCCCGTTACCTGGGAGATATCCCCAAACGAACACACTAGAGCAAGTCTGATGCTTTGGCAACAACTTAAGAAACATGCCTCCCTCGGGCTTTCGCCTCTAACGATTCTCAGAGATCTACAGACAACTCCGGAATTCTCCCATGGTCTCCGCCTAGACCGAGAGGTTGGGGTAGATTAACTGTTCCCAGACGGAGCCCTACTTCTATTTCACGACATAAGATCCATCACTGGCCTGACTAAGCTTTCCTTCTTACACTACAAGACAATTCAAAGCATCTTAAGAAAAGGTAAATCCGCACAAGATTTATCCAGACCCTTGACTCTCTTTGAGAAGCTTATTGCACGCACAACAAAAAACACCAAAGGAAGTCCTTTCCCAACTGTATCACTTTTTCTTGAGAAAGATCTGACCCACCCCAAGGCCGTGGGGACTCGGATCCCAGACGTTGATTACGTGGGATTGTTGATACCCTGGAAAATAAAGGGGTGTTGTTGAATAGTTTGTGACGTCACCTACGGTGTCTGGTGATAGCACCAGTGCTGCTGCAGACCTCTGGGGATGATGGATGGGCAGCCTATTCTCTACTAATCTTAACCATGTCTTTAACTTCACTGTTTGTGTTTCTATGTGCCATCACCACCAACTTTTATCATCCTATTCCCCTTCCAACACCACTCATCCACATCAGCCCCTCTCTCCTGCCCTACCCTATGTACAGCTCCCATGCCATCTTCAGTTTACTGAGGATTCTCAGCCCATCATATTCTAACATTTGTCAAAATAAACCAAGTCTTAAATCTAAAAACTATCTGCTCTTCCTCTTTTTGCTGCTGCTCCTGTCAGGTGATATCTCCCCCAACCTTGGTCCGCCCTCTAACTTCAACCCCTCTCCAACCAAACATAGAAACCCCACTAACCTTATTACCATCACTTGCACTCCTTCATCTCCCTCTTTTAACTACACTCTCTGGAATCCATGATCTGTATGCAACAAACTTCCCTTCATTCACAATTACTTCCTTACCAACTCTCTTAACCTGCTGGCCCTCACAGAAACCTGGATCCAGGATTCAGACAATGCTTCCCCTGCTGCTATTTCTCACGGCGGCCTACATTTCTCTCATTCCCCTAGACCTAGGAACAGACATGGTGGTGGAGTTGGCCTCCTCCTGTCCCTCCAATGTACTTTCCAGGTCATTCCCCCAGCCCCAACACTCTCATTCCCTACTTTTGAGGTCCACACCATTAGGCTATTCCATCCCCTCCTCCTCAAAATAGCAGTGGTATACCGCCCTACAGGGTCACCCACCCAGCTCCTTGACCATTTCTCCTCGTGGCTGCCGCATTTCATGTTCTCAGAATTACCAACCCTTATTCTTGGAGACTTTAACATTCCCATAAATGGCCCCATCTGCATCCCAGCTCCTATCTAACTACCTCTCTTGGCCTCTCACAGCTCTCAACCTCTGAGACGCACAAAGGGTAACACCCTTGACCTGGTCTTTACCCGGCTCTGCTCTACCTCCTCCTTAAATAACTCACCTCTTCTCTCCGACCACAACATTCTCTCCTTCTCACTCACTAACCCTCGACCACCACAGCCCAATCCTACCTATCAAACATCCAGAAATCTACAGGCCATTAACCCTCATGCAGATTCCTTCATCTCATCACTGTCCCCAATCTCTTCAATCTCCTGTCAGATCAGGCAGTAAACCACTACAATGACACTCTCAGATGCTCCCTGGACCAAGTAGCGCACCTCACCCTCAGAACCTCCAAACATAGAACAAAACAGCCTTGGCTCACATCACAAACTCGATTCCTCTAGGAGTGCTGAAAGTCTATGGTGGAAAAGCCGCTCACCAGGAGACTTTATGCATTATAAATTCATGCTCAAAACTTACAACTCTGCCCTTCACCTTGCCAAGCAGACCTACTTCACCACCCTGGTCTCCTCACTATCCAACAATCCAAAAAAACTCTTTGACACCTTTCACTCTCTCCTCAGTCCTAAAGTGCAGGCCCCCATCACTGACCTCTGTCCTGATGACCTGGCTTCTTACTTTATGGTGAAAATAGACAACATCCGCCAGGAAATCAGCTCCCAGCCTCCAAGCGCTGCCACTCCCATTTTTCCCCACATCCCCTTTGGTTCACTCTCCACATTTGACCCAGTCACAGAAGAAGAAGTCTCCAGGCTCCTCTCTTCCTCCCGTCCCACCATATGCACTACTGACCCCATTCCCTCACACTTACTCCAGTCCCTCTCTCCAGTCGTCACCACTCATCTAACCAAAATCTTCAATCTCTCCCTCTACCTCCTTCTGGCATCTTCTCCTCCTCCCTCAAACACTCGATCATTACTCCATTATTAAAGAAAACCTCTCTCGACCCATCCTGCACAAATAACTACAGACCAGTCTCCAATCTCTTTTTCATCTCTAAACTCCTGGAGCGCCTGGTCTACTCCCGCCTCACCTGTTACCTCTCCGCTCACTCTCTTCTAGATCCATTACAGTTTGGTTTCCGCCCCCTTCACTCTACAGAAACTGTCCTCATCGAAGTGACCAATGACCTTCTAACGCAAAACGTAATGGTGACCACTCTCTGCTTTTTCTCCTTAACCTCTCTGCAGCTTTGGACATTGTTGACCACCATCTCCTACTCTCCATGCTGAATTCCATTGTCATAAAGGATACTGCTCTCTCCTGGCTCTCCTCCTATCTTTCTGACCGCTCTTACAATGTATCATTCGCTGGCTCCACTTCCACCCTTCTTCCTCTCACTATTCGGGTCCCTCTGGGCTCAGTCCTCGGTCCTCTTCTCTTCTCTCTCTACACAGCCCCGATTGGACACACCATCAGCAGATTTGGCTTCAAATACCAGCTTTATGCTGATGACACACAATTATACACTTCAGCCCCTGACCTTACCCCTGCGGTGTTAAAGAACACCAATGACTGTCTAGCTGCAGTTTCCAACATCATGCCCGCTCTCCATTTTAAACTAAACCTTTCCAAAACTGAACTCCTTCTGCTCCCACCCTCCACTAACCTCCCTAAATCTGACATCTCTCTCTCAGTTTGTGGCACCACTATAACGCCTAGGCAGGAGGCTCGCTGTCTGGGTGTTATGTTTGACAACGATCTCTCCTTCTCCTCCCACACACAATCTCTCATCCGCTCCTGTCACTTACACCTGAAGAATATCTCTAGGGTCCGCCCCTTTCTCACCATGGAAACAACAAAAACACTCACCATGGCCCTAATCCATTCCCGCCTTGACTACTGCAATTCTCTATTAAGTGGCCTCCCCCTCACTACACTTTCTCCTCTCCAGTATATCCTTAATGCAGCAGCCAGGATCACCCATCTGGCCAATTGTTACTCAGATGCCTCTGCTCTGTGCCACTCATTGCACTGGCTACCCGAACACTACAGGATCAAATTCAAATTCCTTGTTCTCACCCACAAAGCTCTTCACAGTGCAGCACCGCCCTACATCTCCTCCCTCATCTCTGTCTATCACCCCACCCATTCTCTACGTTTTTCAAATGACCTTCGACTAACATCTGCACTAATCCGATACTCCCACTCCCGGCTCCAAGACTTCTCCCGAGCTGCACCAATCCTCTACAATGCTCTACCCCAAGAAATCAGGACTAGCCACAACTTGCATGGCTTCAGATGATCCCTAAAAACACATCTTTTTAAGGCAGCCTATCATACTCCCTAATAGAAGTCCTTTGCACTGTAGATAGTGAATGGGCTATCTCTCTTGACATTTCTCTTCTACAAACTCCACCAATCCAAAAAGGTCTACACAGATTGTCTGATGACCATTCATGTAAGCTTATTTCTATGCCCCATTTCCTCAAGATGCCTGGACCATTAGTGCAATAAGCTCCTGTACCTTGTGCCATCCCTATCCCGTTGTAGATTGTAAGCTCTTTTGAGCTGGGTCACCTTCATTTCTTGCTTTTTTTATTGTATTTTCTTTACATTGATTCTATGCCTATTGTTTTGTATCCAATTATTGTACTGTATTTGTTCTCTACTGTAATTACTTACGGTATTATATTTTCTGTACTCTAACCACTATATTGTAAAGCGCTGCAGAATATGTTGGCTCTATATAAATAAAGATTTATTATTATTTTATTATTATTATTATTATTGCTGCCCACATGGATTATTAAGATTTAATCCTTTGATCATCCCTGCGGTTGCAGGGATAAACAAAGCCGCTGGCTACCGCAGGCATCCACTTCTGCTGCTGCGTAGTGCAATCCGGTTACTATAATGGGTAGTGATGAGCGAGTATGCTCTGCGCTGCTCGGTACTCGCACGAGTATCACTGTACTCGGGCTACTCGGCGAGCACCGAGTAATCTCGCGATACTCGTGCTGTGCTCGTGGACCTCATCCCTGCATGTTGGCGCTCTTTAGAGAGCCAGCCCACATGCAGGGGTTGGCTGGCAGACCACTGCAATGCCACAGCCCTGTTAGTTGTGGCATTGCAGTGATTGGCCGGCCCGCACAGCGTGACCGAGCCTTTATAAGACCCGGCCACGATGTGCTCTGCACACAGCCATCCAGACAGTGAGTGTAGGGAGAGTGTCTGCTGCTGCTTAGGGACAGATTTGCGGCCCTCATAGGTAGATCCGGAGCAGGGCTGCCAACTGCTGCTGACCACAACAGTCCTTCTCAGGACTAATCTAGGAGGATATAGGCAGGGTGATCCAGATCGGAGTCCAAGCTTTCCTGTGACCTGAACAGTCACCAGACTGTTATACTTAATAGCTTTATACAGGCAGGTTCTAAAATCCAACTTTCCTGTGACCTGAACAGTCACCAGACTGTTGTACTTGATAGCTTTATACAGGTTAGGGTCTAAAATCCAACTTTCCTGTGACCTGAACAGTCACCAGACTGTTGTACTTGATAGCTTTATACAGGTTAGGGACTAAAATCCAACTTCCCTGTGACCTGAACAGTCACCAGACTGTTATACTTAATAGCTGTATACAGTCAGGTTCTAAAATCCAACTTTCCTGTGACCTGAACAGTCACTAGACTGTTGTACTTGATAGCGTTATACAGGTTAGGCTCTAAAATCCAACTTTCCTGTGACCTGAACAGTCACCAGACTGTTATACTTAATAGCTGTATACAGGCAGGTTCTAAAATCCAACTTTCCTGTGACCTGAACAGTCAGCAGACTGTTGTACTTGATAGCTTTATACAGGTTAGGGTCAAAAATCCAACTTTCCTGTGACCTGAACAGTCACCAGACTGTTGTACTTGATAGCTTTATACAGGCAGGTTCTAAAATCCAACTTTCCTGTGACCTGAACAGTCACCAGACTGTTGTACTTGATAGCTTTATACAGGTTAGGGTCTAAAATCCAACTTTCCTGTGACCTGAACAGTCACCAGACTGTTGTACTTGATAGCTTTATACAGGTTAGGGACTAAAATCCAACTTCCCTGTGACCTGAACAGTCACCAGACTGTTATACTTAATAGCTGTATACAGTCAGGTTCTAAAATCCAACTTTCCTGTGACCTGAACAGGCACTAGACTGTTGTACTTGATAGCGTTATACAGGTTAGGCTCTAAAATCCAACTTTCCTGTTACCTGAACAGTCACCAGACTGTTATACTTAATAGCTGTATACAGGCAGGTTCTAAAATCCAACTTTCCTGTGACCTGAACAGTCAGCAGACTGTTGTACTTGATAGCTTTATACAGGTTAGGGTAAAAAATCCAACTTTCCTGTGACCTGAACAGTCACCAGACTGTTGTACTTGATAGCTTTATACAGGCAGGTTCTAAAATCCAACTTTCCTGTGACCTGAACAGTCACCAGACTGTTGTCGCTGTATACAGGCAAAATGCGCAAGGGCGTTGGCAAGGAACAAGGAAGTGGATGTGATGGTGTTGCAGGCAGAGGCCGAGGTCGTGTGCAAGCACTAATTTCGCAACAACAAAGTGGCACACCTACTCGCTCGCACGTCCTGTCCCAAATTCTTGAGGTCCGCAGCAGTACACCGCTCTTGAACCAAGACCAGTGTCAACAGGTTGTTACTTGGATAGCGGATAATGCTTCAAGTCAGATGGGCACCTCCACAAACACCCTGTCTTCCACACGGTCAAGAGTCAGTAGCCGTGATACTGCACCGCACATTTGCCAACCTGATCCTCCTTCCTACCACCAGGCCAAGTACACGTCCACGGACATTACTGATCCCACACTAGGACACTCGGAAGAGCTGTTCATGTATCCATTCGCAGAATCTGGCCTCTCGCCAGCTCCTGTTGAAGTGGGTGATGAGATGGTATGTACAGATGCACAAATATTTGAGCAGCTACGTTATCACGAAGGGAACGTTGGCAACGTGTCTCAACAAGGGGTGGACGATGATGAGACACAATTGTCAGGAAGTCAGGAGGAGGATCAAGGTGCGGAAGAGGAAGACGACGTGGAGGATGATCCAGTAGCTGACCCAACCTGGCAGGAGGATATGCAGAGCAAGGACAGCAGTGCACAGGGGGAGGGAGGCTTAGCATCCCAACAGGCAGTAAGAAGCATGGTCGTGTCCGCATGCAGAAGGCAGGCAACCGTTCCCCGGAACAACAACACGACACAAGGTGCCTGTGCAAATGTTAGGTCTTCCTGAGTCTGACAGTTTTTTAAGTTGCCTCCAGATGACTCTAAAAAGGCCATTTGCAACACCTGCCATGCCAGCATCATTAGGGGTATGAAAACTAGCAGCCTGACCACCACCAGCATGATCAGGTACATGTCAGCCAAGCACCCGACTTTGTGGGAAGTACAACAGAGTCGAGGAGCGGTGCTTGCTGATGTCACTGCTACGTCTTCGCATGTTGTGCGTGCGAGCCAATTCCCTGTCCATACTGGCCGCGAACAAGCCTCCGACCCTGCACCAGACGTTGCCCACGCACAAGTAACACCACCATCAAGCACGTCCTTGTCCCAGCGCAGCGTTCAATTATCCATTCAGCAAACCTTTGAACGCAGGCGCAAGTACGCTGCCAACGCCCCACATGCCACAGTCCTAAATTATCAGATTTTGCGACTGCTTGCGCTAGAAATGTTACCTTTCGTGCTGGTGGAGACGGAAGCATTCCGCAACCTGATGGTGGCTGCTGTCCCACGTTACTCGGTCCCCAGCCACCACTATTTCTCCAGATGTGCCGTCCCCGCATTGCATAACCACGTGTCACAAAGCATCACACGTGCCCTGAACAACACTGTTTCAGCCAAAGTCCACCTAACCACAGACACGTGGACAAGTGCTTGTGGGCAAGGCCACTACATCTCCTTGACGGCACACTGGGTTAATATTGTGGAAGCTGGGATCCAGTCTGAGCGAGGGACGGAACACGTCCTTCCCACACCAAGGATTGCAGGCCCTACCTCAGTCATGGTTTCACCCAGACTCTACAGCTCCGGAATGTCATGCTCCTCAGCCTCCTCCTCCTCCTCCTGCGCATCCTCATCCACTTTACCCTCCACACCAGTCCCAAGCTGGAAGCACTGCAGCACTGCCTCTGCGAAGCGGCAACAGGCTGTGCTGAAGCTAATATGCATAGGTGACAAACCCCACAATGCAGAAGAGGTGTGGACAGCTCTGAAACAGCAGGCAGATCACTGGCTCACATCTCTGAACCTAAAGCCAGGAAAGGTCGTGTGTGACAATGGCCGGAACCTGGTGGCAGCTTTGAGGCGAGGCCAACTGACGCATGTTCCATGCGTGGCCCATGTGTTCAACCTGGTGGTTCAGCGGTTTCTAAAGTCATACCCAGAGCTGTCTGATCTGCTGGTAAATGTTCGCCGCCTGTCTGCACATTTTCGCAAGTCACCTGCTGCTTCAGCCGGCCTTGCCGGCTTTCAGCGCCGTTTGCGTCTTCCGGCCCACAGACTGGTGTGTGATGACCCCACGCGTTGGAATTCAACTCTGCACATGTTGGTCAGGATATGTGAGCAGAAGAGGGCAGTTGTTGAGTTCGTGCATCACCTAAGCCTTTGGGAAATGGGTCAAACTCCACACATAACACCTGAGGAGTGGAGATGGATGTCGGACCTATGGACCGTCCTCCAAAACTTTGAGGACTCCACCAAGATGGTGAGCGGCGATGACGCCATTATTAGCGTCACCATACCGCTACTCTGCCTTCTAAAATGGTCTCTGCTGAAAAACAAAGAGGATGCGTTGCAGGCGGAGCGCGATGAGTTTGAGCAAGAAACAGTATTGGGTGTGGGTGATAACACACAGCCCAGCCTCATCTCATCAGAACGTGCAGTGGAGGACTATGACGAGGAGAAGGAGGAGGAGGATGAAGACATGGAGCAACTCTCTGGCCAAATTGAGGATATGCCATGCACACCAGTCATACCCTCGCTTCAGCGTGGCTGGCCAGAGGACAGGGGAGATGAGGAGGAGGAGGAGAAGAAGGAGGACAGCATGTTTACTCATCGTGTTGGTCTGGATACTGAAGTGATGGCTGTTAAGAGTCTGATGCACATGGATGACTTTATGGTAAGCTGCCTGGCTCGTGACCCTCGCGTTCAGAACATCTTGGCCGACCAATCAGTACTGGTTGGCAACACTCTTAGACCCACGCTACAAGGAGAACTTTATGTCTCTCATTCCTGAGGAGGAGAGGTCAGCCAAAATGCAGCAGTTCCAGAAGGCCATAGTCACGGAAGTAGGCAAAGCATTCCCCTCACAAAATGCTAGCGGCATAGGTCAGGAATCGGTGGACAACCAAGGCGTACGGCTGAGAGGGGCACAAGTCCAATCTGCCAGAGGTAGGTGAACAGTCTTTACGATGTGGGACAGTTTACTCAGCCCCTCACGTATCACAGCCCCTGAGGTGCGGGGTAGTGCCACAAGAAATGCTAAGTTTGGCCAGATGCTGAAGGAGTACCTTGCAGATCGAACAACTGTACTGCGACATTCCTCTGTGCCTTACAATTATTGGGTCTCCAAGCTGGACACGTGGTATGAATTGGCTCTCTACGCTTTGGAAGTCCTGGCCTGCCCTGCCGCTAGCGTTTTGTCAGAGCGTGTTTTCAGTACCGCAGGTGGAATCATTACTGATAAACGCACCCGCCTGTCAACTGAAAATGCTGACAGGCTGAGTCTGATCAAGATGAACAAAGGTTGGATTGGGCCAACAAATAACAGCAGAATTTAAATTTTGTTCTGTGAATTTGCCATGTACCTCCACTCACCCATGGGTACACACTTCTGGACTTTGGCTAATCGCTGGACTGCTCCTCCTTCTCTTCATGTGCCACCATGATGACCGTTACAATAGTTAGGATGTTTCAGGTATACCCCCAGTGGTAAATTTTTTCACCCATTCTTTTAGAATGGGCATTACAACGACAGGAGACCCGCTCCTTTTCAATGGGAAAAATGTTTTGAGGCCCTCTTGCACGTCTCTATCCAGGGACAATGAGCAGCCTCCCAATTTTTGGCTGCCCTGCCAAAGGGCTATACTACAATACACCCACTTGAGGTTTACAGGCCCTCATGCATGTCTGTATGCATGGGTCATTGTTGAACCTCCCAATTTTTGTCTGCCCTGCCAAAAGGCTATACTCCAAAACACCCACTTCAGGTTTACAGGCCCTACTGCACGTCTCTATCCAGGGACAATGTGGAGCCTCCCAATTTTTGGCTGCCCTGCCAAAGGGCTATACTACAATACACCCACTTGAGGTTTACAGGCCCTACTGCATGTCTGTATGCATGGGTCATTGTTGAACCTCCCAAATTTTGGCTGCCCTGCCAAAGGGCTATACTCCAATACACCCACTTCAGGTTTACAGGCCTTCATGCATGTCTCTATCCAGGGACAATGTGGAGCCTCCCAATTTTTGGCTGCCCTGCCAAAGGGCTATACTCCAATACACCCACTTCCTTACAATGGGCACTTCAGGTTTACAGGCCCTCATGCACGTCTCTATCCAGGGGCATTGGTGAACCTCCCAATTTTAGACTGCCCTGGCAAAGGAAAATACTACAATAGACCCAGTTCCTCAAAATGGGCACAATATGTCAAGACAGGCCTTCATGTACGTCTCTTCTCAGGAACATCGGAGTGCCGCACAATGTTTTCACGTAAAATCTTTCATGTAATCACAAAAAGTAACATACATCATCTGTATCTCACTATTGGGTATGTGCCCTTAACATTTCCACCCTGAATATTCATTTTGGTGTCATTTTGGAAGGTTTTTTGGTGACTCCGTAAAATTGGCGTGAAACTCGGACAACATTGTTCACAGCTGGACTTTTAAGTGAGAAATGCTTCCAAGGGTCTTCCCCATGGTGTTGCCATGTCATTTCAGCACTCCGAGACTTTTGTGACATTTTTAGGGTTTCTACATGCTGCCAGCAGTCATTTCATAAAAATACTCGTGTCTCCCATAGGATAACATTGGGCTCGGTGCTCGGGCCGAGTACACGATTATCTTGGGATGCTCGGCCCGAGCTTCGAGCACCCGAGCATTTTAGTACTCGCTCATCACTAATAATGGGCTCCTATGGGCTGTGGTTTCTGATCCGGTTTTGAGCACTTTTACTGCTCAAAACCGGATCAGGATTCGCACTGCCCTGCCGCAAATGCGACCCTAGCCATAGACTGCTTTCACATCTGCAATCATTGTAATTTGCGGCAGATGTGTCAGATGTTGCCGCATCTGCTGGATCTGCCGCGTAACGGCTGACTTGCGGCACCGATCTGGGAAGCCCTATTTCTTCTCTATGGCAGATCCGGAACTTGCAACCACGCAAAAAAAGCACTGCTAGCTGCGTTTGTTTTGCAGTGCCGCAAGTGCCAGCTTCTGCAAGACTGTACTGGCCGCACCTGACCGCAAGCGTCTTAGGGCCCTTTCACATCAGCGTTTTTTGAAATTTACGGCAGACCACGTTTTTTTTCGCTGCCGCACCTGCCGCAAGTGCAAAACCGCACTTGCCGCACCTGCCGCAAGTACGCCTATACTTTGCATGGCGTTTACCGCAACCGCTCCGCAAGTGCAGCCGGTATGCGGTAATTGCGGCAGATGCGTTTTTTTCACCGCATCTGCCACAAATTTCAAAAAACGCTGATGTGAAAGGGCCCTATGAATGGGGCTTGCCGGATCGGTGCTGCAAGTAGGTTGTTACACGGCAGATCAGGCATATGCGGCGACATCTGCCGCAAATTACAATAATCGCAGATGTGAAAGGGGCCTTATTTGCTTTTTTTAATTTGTTTTAACCATATACTAAGAGAGGAAAAAACTAAATCTTTACACGTGATGTTTTTACTTTTTTTTTAACATATAGTAATTGTGACACAAGGCTAGTTACCATAGCAGAGCATACAAAAATGACAAACTGTGAGTAGTCAATTATTTAGTGCAGCGTGAGATGTGGGAAACAATAAATGCTGTTAACAATTGATTTTTTTGTGTATTTACTCAGCAATTTGCAGAATGTGAAGGGCTGACTGGAAGATTGCAGCATTATAAATGATGAAAAACTTGTGATTGTCAAATAAATTGATTCCCATTTCCTTCAGGTTTTTTAAGCAATGTGCATAGAAAGGAAAGATTGGAAATTGTTGACATTTACTAAACAAACTGACAGTTAAAGTTGATTACGATTTCCATTAGAAAGCAGAACGATTCGTTATTTTCACAAAATGCTTAGATTTTTCATCTTGATATTTAAGGAAACAAACGGCGTGGTCATGGCATACTTTCATGGGGTTACATAAATACTATCCTGCCAAGTCCCTTCATTAGTAAGAATCAATCTTTTCATGTTCCTCATGTTCCAGTGCCCATATCTGCAGCGCAGCGGGACGAGCACTTGCTGTGCCTCACATTGTGGCTCTTTCAGGTCACACCAAGCTGAATAATTATAGGACTCAGCATCTATTTCATCCTGTTTTCTACAAATCTGCAAACTATCTCATTATATATAGTGCCACATTTATTACCATGTTTATACTAATATTAGACATAAAGGAAGCCAAGCACATTCTGGAAATGCTTTGGTGGTGACTGTAGCAAAAATAGACAAATTGTGCAATGATTGATGCAACGGCTTAATTTATGAGTAAGCGAAAGGGAAAAAATGTCAAATGATATGTCTGTATTTATTCACTAGCCCAGTGGTGGCTATGTTATCTACTCTATAATTGCCGTAGGCAAAATCGTGTCGGACCCCGAAATCGCCGTGGCTTTGTCACTATGTGACGTCACCACGGCGAAGCATTGGCCGCGTAGCGGCCAATGCGAGTCGTTGGCTGCGCGAGCAATGGCCGCGAGGCCATTGCGAGTCGCTAGCTTTGTGCGAGCAATGGCCGCGAAGCGGCCATTGCGAATCGCTGGCCGAAAATAGAACCAGAGGCTCGGCCACAAAGCTAGCGATTTACCGCTCAGGTAGCGCGAGCCGCTGCCTGAGCGGTAAATCGCTAACTTTGTGGCCGAGCCTCTGGTTCCATTTTCGGCCAGCGACTCGCAATGCCCGCTTCGCGGCCATTGCGAGCACTCAGCCCCAATAAGTATTCAACCCCCCCAAAAAGTATTGGACCCCCCCCCCCAAAGTATTGGACCCCCCAAAAAAAGTATTGGACCCCCCCAAAAAAGTATTGGACCCCCCCCCCAAAAAGTATTGGACCCCCCCCAAAAAGTATTGGACCCCCCCCCCCAAAAAAGTATTGGACCCCCCAAAAAAAGTATTGGACCCCCAAAAAAAGTATTGGACCCCCCCAAAAAGTATTGGACCCCCCAAAAAAAGTATTGCCCCCCCCAAAAAAGTATTGGACCCCCCCAAAAAGTATTTGACCCCCCAAAAAGTATTGGACCCCCCAAAAAAAGTATTGGACCTCCCCAAAAGTATTGGACCCCCCAAAAAAGTATTGGACCCCCCAAAAAAAGTATTGGACCCCCCCAAAAAGTATTGGAAACCCCCAAAAAAAGTATTGGACCCCCCAAAAAGTATTGGACCCCCCAAAAAGTATTGGACCCCCCCCCCAAAAAGTATTGGACCCCCCAAAAAAAGTTTTGGACCCCCTAAAAAGTATTGGACCCCCCAAAAAAAGTATTGGACCCCCCAAAAAAGTATTGGACCCCCCCAAAAAGTATTGGACCCCCCAAAAAAAGTATTGGACCCCAAAAAAAGTATTGGATTCCCCCCAAAAAGTATTGGACCCCACAAAAAAAGTATTGGACCCCCCAAAAAGTATTGGACCCCCCAAAAAAAGTATTGGACCCCCCCAAAAAGTATTGGACCCCCCCAAAAAAAGTATTGCACCCCCCCCAAAAAGTATTGGACCCTCCCCAAAAAAGTATTGGACCCCCCCAAAAAAGTATTGGACCCCCCAAAAAGTATTGGACCCCCCAAAAAAAAAGTATTGGACCCCCCCAAAAAGTATTGGACCCCCCCAAAAAGTATTGGACCCCCCCAAAAAAGTATTGGACCGCCCCAAAAACTATTCACACACCCCCGAAAAACTATTCACACCCCCCGAAAAGTCCTCACACCAGCTATAACTACTATAATCAAATTAATGCACGTTCTAGAATCCCGATGCATTTGCATCGGTCTCACAGCTAGTAATACATATTCACCTATCAACAGGAACATTATAGACATCACAGTCTGTCCCCAATGGCGGCAAGGCCGTCTGGCATTATTCCCATTTTTATACATCATACATGGCACTTTTACATAAACCATTATGATTCACACATTATACATCATACATGGCACTTTTACATAAACCATTATGATTCACACTTTATACATCATACATGGCACTTTTACATAAACCATTATGATTCACACATTATACATCATACATGGCACTTTTACATAAACCATTATGATTCACACACATCACTGGGAACTTTGTGACCTTCCAGTCGGGCCCAATGGTGGCTATGCCCACCTGGCATTTTTACAGGGATCATTCCCCACCATATTCCCAGGGATCCTTTATCCTTCATGGTACTCACACAGTCATTCACTGCACAGACCAGGTTTTAGGCTATCTGAGGTACCGGGAAATCAAGGTGTCCCCAAGGTCTCCTCACCACGTGCTCTTTAGGTCACCAGCCACCTCCAAGTCTGCTATCTCAGGCCCAGACCTCCAGGAGAAACGGCTGCACCACATGTCCGAGTGAGTACCCTTCAGGCTCAACCAGGACCCCCATACACTTAGGTGCTCTACCAACCTCTCGGCCCGGCCAACGTCTCCATACTTGTCAGAAGGACAGGTGTCACCCGCATGGAGAGGGCAGGCTTCCCTCCATGTCCCAAAGGGATGGGACTCCTCTGGCACATGTCCTCACATGTCCTGGGCTAGGTCCTTCCCTGGTGGGATAACTGGCTGGTGTCCATGGACTTCATCTGCATATTCAAATTCTAGGGAGCAATGCACCTTGGGTTTCACTGTGTTTGAGTGCTTTAACTGGTGCCCGCAGTGTTATCCTCCACTGGTCTCCACAGTGTTAGTGGGTGCTTTGTGATGTCTGTCTATCAAGCATTGCTCCCATCCAGCCAGAATCCTGCGCCACACTGATGAGGGGCAACAACCCCGAAACAGCTGTCTGTGGTTGGATACCTAGTCCGTGGTAAACCCCTGGCCATATCTTCAAGCTCGCAAGGGCTAGATAGTGACTTAAGGGCTACTAATACCCTGGGCTAGGTCCTTCCCTGGTGGGATAACTGGCTAGTGTCCATGTTGTAGACTCTTAACCGAGGCTCCATGGACTTCATCTGCATATACATGTCCTCACATCTCTGAGGATCATGCTGTTCTGATTCTCATCTCTCTCTCTTACAGCACTAGGCAGCTTCATATCCTGCCTGCCACACCCACACCTGGGACTCAGTGAGTTATCATCATTAACACTCAGACCCAGCAGCAGTTAACCCTGTATGTGCTGCTACAGAGCTAACCTGCATTTAACCCTGTGTGTGCGGCAAAGTTTATTAGAGCAATCATCCATATTGCAGTGCAAGACATGTGATTCATACTGGCCATGTGCTATAGTGCCAGCATGCCTCACAGGACATTTACAAATGTCCTTATTTTTTAAAGAAAAGCACATTTTTTTCAATGAAGCTAAAAACGCTGACTCCTCCTGATTGACTGCCTGTGAATGACTGGGACGTTATTCACAAATCTGCAGTGGCGCGGCTCACTGTGCCCTATTGAAGCCGTACGGTGCCTGAAGTCTCGCGATATTCCACTGTGCAGGTGCGGGACTTCGGTCTTACAAGACTTCGGGCACAGTGTGGGTTCAATAGGGCATAGTAACCCGTGCCACTGCAGACTTGTGAATGACATCCCTTTCTGTGGTGATTTATGCCACTATTGTGGCATGAATTGTGATGTATTTGTCGGTGGGGCTGCACCATGCCTGACATTTTAATAAGTGGCCATAGCTGTACAAAATAGTGTAGAAAGCCCTCATGTTTGGGCCGCTACGAGTTGTGCAAATGTGAACTAATGTGACATGTAAAACACTAGAATTATCGCAAAAACAGTTTGATGAATAAGAGCCTAAAGTTTAGAAATTGCGCCCCAGTATTTCCTATCTTCATGTCACATCTAAAGAATGAAGCTAAAATGAAATGCGAGACATTCACTTTGATCAGTTTATAGTTGTTTTATAAGTAACACATTTATGACTTTAATCTTTTCCTCAGAATAAAGAAACTTTCAATGTCATCTCAAAGACCAATCATGTAAACAAGATGGTTATTAATGAGGCAATAAAAGTCACTCATAAGAAATAGAATTTGCTTCAAGCCAAAAGTCAGCACCATCATTAGGAATGCTAACTAACCTTTACATTGGTGTAGGACCGTTCTTAAAGAATTAATTAAGATGTCTACTGATTTGTGAGAGTCACCTGTAGAAACGCAAGCTGTTGTCTGTCTGATGCTACAGCTGTTAATCTACTAGTATTAAGCCGTGTCATTTCTATTTTTTCCATCAGCATAGCTGTATTAGCAGCTTGTTTTTCTAGGATGATTTGTAGTTTTCAATGATATCATAAGTTACTGTATTTTTCGCTTTATAAGACGCACCGGATTATAAGACGTACCACCAAATTTGGTGAAGGAAAAGAGAAAAAAATGTTTTAATGTTAAATGGGGTCTTATAATGCCAGTGTCGGTCTTACAATCAGTATATATGTCCCTCATCCTTGGCTGGTTCACGGCTCCCTTGGCTGGTGCACGGCCCGCTTGGCTGGTCTACGGCTCCTTGTGCTGCTGGGCACAAAATAACAACCATTTTCTGTAGTAGTGCCAGTGATGTCATCAGTGTGCGGCCGATCACATGACCGGCTTCTCCGGGACCACGGAGGTTGCGGCAGTCAGGGAGAGAGGCACTGAGAGATGGAGGCAAGCGCCAGAGAGGTAAGTTGAAAATGGTTGTTATTTTGTGCCCCGCAGCATGGGGGGCCATATCCAGGATGGGGAGGGACAGCAGGAACATATAATTTGCCCTGCTCCACTGTTCATACCTCAGCGCTAGCTTCAGCACCAAGGTGATGGACAGCGGCATTGCATATTATATGAGCGGGGCCCGTGACCTCCCGTTGCCTCCTGCAGCCCGCAGCCAGCCCGCCCAGCCCCCGGACACACTCCAGAGCTGCCCCCACTAATCACTGGGGTGCATGACATGTAAACACCACTGTCAGTGACTGACAGTGGCATTTAACCCCTTCATGACCTATGACATGACGGGACATCGTAGGTCATGCCCCTTGCTTTGATGTGGGCTTGCACGCTGAGCCTGTATGCTACCCTGTATATGTCATCTGATGTAATCAGCCAACTTGTGCCTCTAACAGCTATAGGTGGATCATAGATCTTCCCACAGCTGTTAACCAGTTGATGTTGAATAACCATTGGCTTTCCCAGCCTGGTAATATCAGCCCGCAGCTGTCTACTTTACCTTAGCTGGCTATCAAAAAGAGGAAGACCCCATGTAATTATGTATTTATTTATTTTTATTGAATTATTTATTTTTATTTTAAATAAGTCCTAAAAAGTTGATACTTTTAACGGCTAACTGAAAAGATGGTAAGAAAAAGTAAAGCAAACTTTCGAGACTATATGGTCTCTTCATCAGGCTAATAATGAAACACATTCTAAAGACACACATGTATATATACCGGTATATAAAAACTGGGTGGGATAATGCAGTAAATATGATAGGTGACATAAAGCAGAGAATAGTGGCCAGTCTTGGGAGGGGGGAGAGAGCAGCTGGGAAAGTAAAATCAAAGTTCCAAGATAGGAGGCATATATAGTTTTATTGTCCTTTGATTATTGGTTGGGCTGAGACCTGAAAATTCCTCAATGATTGTAGAAAGACATAAGCCCATGTGAGACATTCATTCCTGCTTTGTATATGTTAATGTTCATCATCAGGTTATATTCCCACACTCTCCTGATTGTCTGTGATCTGAAATTACTTTTCAGAACTAGTATTTTCATATCCAATATTGTGTAATCAGGTTTACAAAATTGTTTATGCACAGGTAAATCTGTCCTTCTTTCCTTTATTGTATGGCGAAGAGAGCTTTGTCCTACTAAAGCTCTGGATAA
Source organism: Allobates femoralis (assembly GCA_033576535.1). Classification (NCBI taxonomy): domain Eukaryota; kingdom Metazoa; phylum Chordata; class Amphibia; order Anura; family Aromobatidae; genus Allobates; species Allobates femoralis. The sequence continues at coordinate 115,426,230 of JARQOC010000003.1, read as the reverse complement.
AACTGAACTGTGCAGCGACATGGAAGATAATATTGGGAGACTATGTCTGAGGGAATTTTACAGTAACAGAGAAGATCCAGAACCCATTTGGACTGAAGGAAGAGGGATCCTGACAACCAGGAAAAGGTCAAACTAGACACCTGCACATGGACGCAACCCCCATTTGAATAAATATATAGATTTATATGCAAATTGTCACTTAAGTGGACAAACTCTAATGCCACCAATAAAGGTAGGAATCCTAACAGCCATAATTGACTCTTTTAATATGACTTAGGATTTGTGCCAGATCAGAACCCCAAACTGCAGATGCTGTGCTTCAAGGTGATTGCCCCTCATCAGTGCAGTGTGTGTGAATTCTGATCTGGCTGTATGAGAGGCTAAGACGATGTCTGGGGGAGAATAGATACTCCCCCAGACCTAGATACTTTCAGACATTTGGTAAAATCCACTATTTTAGGTATACACAAGAGGCAACCATCCAACATTAGTGTCCAGTAGAGAAGGGCCATACAATCTTTGAAAACCAACAAATAAATCATCATCAAACCTGCAGACAAGGATGGTGCTATAGCAGGGGTCCCCAACCTTTTTTGCATCGGGGACCGGCTTCATGCAAGACCATATTTCCGGGGCCCGGCGGGGCGAGGCTTTGAACTTATGGGGTGGGGCTATGAAGAAGGGGTGCGGTTTAGTACCCTGTTTCCCCGAAAGATGCATTACATCTTATTTTCAGGGGATGTCTTATTTTTCTATCCCCATCATCCCCTTGCAGCCCACAATATCCCCATCATCCCCTTGCAGCCCGCAATATCCCTATCAACCCAATGCAGCCCACAATATCCCCTAACAGCCCTCCATGTAATATAATGCAGCCTCACAGCCCTCCATATAGTATAATGCAGCCTCACAGCCCTCCATATAGTATAATGCAGCCTCACAGCCCTCCACATAGTATCATGCAGCCTCACAGCCCTCCATATAGTATCATGCAGCCTCACAGCCCTCCATATAGTATAATGCAGCATCACAGCCCTCCACATAGTATAATGCAGCCTCACAGCCCTCCATATAGTATAATGCAGTATCACAGCCCTCCATAAAGTATAATACAGTATCACAGCCCTCCATAAGGTATAATACAGCCTCATATCCATTCATATAATATAATGCAGCGTCATATCCCTCCATATAGCATACATTTTCCCCATACACACACACTGCCCCATGCATAACCCCACACACACACTGCTCTTGTATAATCCCCACACAGGCATACTGCACCCTGTACAATCCCCCACACACACTGACCCCTGAATACTCCCCACACACAGACGTTGCCCCTTGTACAACCCCGCACACACTGACCCTTGAATAATCCCCACACAGTCATTGCCCCTTGTATAACCCCCCCACACACAGTCATTGCCCACACACACATTAACCCTTGAATACCCCCACACTCAGCCATTGCCCCTTGTATAACCCCCCCACACACACAGTTATTGCGCACACACACATTAACCCTTGAATACCCCCCAGACTCAGCCATTGTTCCTTGTATACTCCCCACACACAGACGTTGCCCCTTGTACAACCCCACACACACTGACCCTTGAATACCTCCAGACTCAGCCATTGCCCCTTGTATAACCCCCCCATACACACAGTCATTGCCCACACACACATTAACCCTTGAATACCCCCACACTCAGCCATTGCCCCTTGTATAACCCCACACACACACAGTCATTGCCCACACACACATTAACCCTTGAATACCCCCCAGACTCAGCCATTGCCCCTTGTATATCCCCCCCACACACACAGTCATTGCCCACACACACATTAACTCTTGAATACCCCCCAGACTCAGCCATTGCCCCTTGTATAACCCCCCCCACACACACAGTCATTGCCCACACACACATTAACCCTTGAATACCCCCAGACTCAGCCATTGCCCCTTGTATAACCCCCCACACACACAGTCATTGCCCACACACACATTAACCCTTGAATACCCCCACACTCAGCCATTGCCCCTTGTATAACCCCCACACACACACAGTCATTGCCCACACACACATTAACCCTTGAATACCCTCTAGACTCAGCCATTGCCCCTTGTATAACCACCCCACACACAGTCATTGCCCACACACACATTAACCCTTGAATACCCCCACACTCAGCCATTGCCCCTTGTATAACCCCCCCACACACACAGTTATTGCGCACACACACATTAACCCTTGAATACCCCCAGACTCAGCCATTGCCCCTTGTATACTCCCCACACACAGACGTTGCCCCTTGTACAACCCCACACACACTGACCCTTGAATACCTCCAGACTCAGCCATTGCCCCTTGTATAACCCCCCCATACACACAGTCATTGCCCACACACATTAACCCTTGAATACCCCCACACTCAGCCATTGCCCCTTGTATAACCCCCCCACACACACAGTTATTGCGCACACACACATTAACCCTTGAATACCCCCAGACTCAGCCATTGTTCCTTGTATACTCCCCACACACAGACGTTGCCCCTTGTACAACCCCACACACACTGACCCTTGAATACCTCCAGACTCAGCCATTGCCCCTTGTATAACCCCCCCATACACACAGTCATTGCCCACACACACATTAACCCTTGAATACCCCCACACTCAGCCATTGCCCCTTGTATAACCCCCACACACACACAGTCATTGCCCACACACACATTAACCCTTGAATACCCCCCAGACTCAGCCATTGCCCCTTGTATATCCCCCCACACACACAGTCATTGCCACACACACATTAACTCTTGAATACCCCCAGACTCAGCCATTGCCCCTTGTATAACCCCCCCACACACACAGTCATTGCCCACACACACATTAACCCTTGAATACCCCCACACTCAGCCATTGCCCCTTGTATAACCCCCACACACACACAGTCATTGCCCACACACACATTAACCCTTGAATACCCTCTAGACTCAGCCATTGCCCCTTGTATAACCACCCCACACACAGTCATTGCCCACACACACATTAACCCTTGAATACCCCCACACTCAGCCATTGCCCTTGTATAACCCCCCCACACACACAGTTATTGCGCACACACACATTAACCCTTGAATACCCCCCAGACTCAGCCATTGTTCCTTGTATAACCCCCCCATACACACAGTCATTGCCCACACACACACACACAGTCATTTCCCACACACACATTGACCCCTGAATACGCCCCTCACTCAGTCATTGCCCACACACAGAGAGAGCGGCTCTTCAGCTGAAGCTCACCTCTGGTGCAGGCAGTACAAGCAGCTGACTCTGAGGCAGAGACGTGGCCGGAGTTTTTTCATATCTCACGCTATTTCCAAGCGCGTCACGTGATGCGCTTGGAAATAGCGTGAGATATGAAATTCCAGGCTGGTCTCTGCCTCAGCTGCTTAGTTATACGAGTGAAGCAGTCGGCCAATCAGGGCATGGCTGACAGCTCCTCTCGTATAACTAAGCAGCTGAGGCAGAGCCCTCAGCAGTGTAATGCAGGCAGGAGCAGGTGACGGACGCGGTGGGTGGGGACATAACAGGGGGGCGGGGAAGCCGACAGGACGCCGCGGACCGGCACAAAGACTTCCACGGCCCGATCCTGGGCCGCGGACCGGTGGTTGGGGACCCCTGTGCTATAGTCAAGATGAACAAACTGGACTACCTTATGGTGCCGTCACGTGCCGCAATCTCGCCTAGCGATATGTGGCGATATAACGTGCGCATGCACATTTTTCCACGGTCGCCTCAGATAGCCGATGGCGGCATTACACGCCGCAATATCACCCTGAAGGTAAGGCGATGTGTCGCTCTGGAAATCGCCTCACCTACAATGGAACCAATATTGCCTCATTCCATCGCCGCTCCACATGCCGCAATTCTAAAGGCAATGTGGGCAGACATGTTCAGCGCAGCAAGGAGATAGGCGTGCCACAGTGGTTTACACCGCGCTCCATACACGCTCATTGGACAACTCAACAGCGTTATGATTGGTCAGCCTGCTCTGGAAGGCTGGCTAATACATGACACCATTGTCTATCGGAGTTTGGCACATATACACGCACAAATATGGTGCGCTGTCAACTGACAGCCAATGGGAACACAGTAGCCAACACCTATCATCGCAGATGGGGCGCGGACTACAGGACGCTTGAGGCACACCTATGGGAAATCATAGGCAACGCTCTTTCCATCATTATCGCCCTGTCACACGCCACAACACGGAAATATCACCTTAAGGATTGCGGCTGATTACTGAGCACTGTCCAGGAATCAGGCGACGGCCGAGGGGCGATTTATCGCCGTGAAATACTCAAATCACACACCGCAAACGTGAGGCAATTTCACAGCGATTGCTCTGGGGCGACATATCGCCTTTATGATTCCCAGCTGAGATTGCGGCATGTGACAGTACCATTAAGGAAGCAAACAGACAACTGACGGACACATGCTACTACAAGAAATTGGAGTCTGACCCCTAACAGGACTATCACAAGAAATGAAACAAGCTGGTCTCTTCTATACCTGACAAATCCTTAAGGTGGGGTCACACGCGGCGATCTCGCCCGCGACATCGCCGAAAAGTGACGTCACAGCGATGTCGCGGGCGATATTGCAAGTGCGTCGCGCTGTGTGACAGCGCGACGCAACTGCAAATTATCGCTGGTCGCAGGTTGACAGGTTTATGAACATGTTCATAAACCTGTCAATCTGTGACCAGCGATAAGGCTGGATCGCGCCGTCTGACACTGTTGGCGGCGCGATCCAGCCTATATCGCAGCGTTACTGAGCCATCGCTCGCTGGGCTGAGCCCAGCCCAGCGAGCGATAGCTCCACCCACATCGCCGCCGCGTCACCGGCAATGTCGTGCCGTGTGACAGCTGGCCTGCGATGTCGGAAGCGGGCGTGCACCCGCGCATCGCTTCCGACATCGCAGGCCAGATCGCCGCGTGTGACCCCACCTTTAGGAGCTGCTGATCTGATACCAGATAGTCCAAGGACAAGCACATTCTACATGCTTCCCAAAATCCACAAATCTTTGGATTAAATGCCTGCAAAGTCTTCCTGGAAAACACATGAATGGATGCTGATCCTGTGGTGAAACTCATAAAATTCATCCTCACGCTCAATTACTTTACATTTGACAACAACATATATTTACAGGAGACTAATGCAGCAATGTGAAGCAAAATGGTGCCACAATATGCAAATCTTTTCATGGCTAAGCTTGAATGTGACTTTTTATCCTCTTGTCCTATCAGACCTCTGGCTTATTACCAGTACATTGATGACATCTTAATCATCTGGACGGAGTCTGAGCAACAGCTGAAGATGTTCCATGAACACTTTAATCAATTTCATTCCACCATCCACCTAACATTCAACTACTCCTGCACTGAAATTAACTTTCTGGACACCATCATCAAACTACGGAAGAATTAAGTAGAGGCATCCCTGTACAGGAAGCCAATTGACCTTCCAACATATCTTTAATGGAACAGTTTTCATCCAAAACACATAAAAAACTCTATTATATACATTAAGGCCATCAGATACAATCAGATATGTTCTAACCCTACAGATAGAAACAATCACCTTGAGGATCTCAGAAAGACCTTTTTCAACCAGGGCTACCATCCAAGAACAATTGAAAACCAGATTACAAGAGCCACCAGAATACCAAGAAATCATCTCCTATACTGCAAAACTAAAGAAAAAAACAACATGGTCCCTCTTGTGGTCACCTACAATCCAAATCTGGAGGTGTTAGGAGTAGAGATGGGCGAGTCCGAAAAGACTCGGAATCGCAAGACCCCAACGAGTCCGAGTCAAGGACTCGGGACTCGTTGCGAGTCCAGCGAGTCCAATGTTAATGAATAGGGACCCGAGTAATAGCGAATAATGACATTTACAACTCGCTGATGTGTCTCTGAAAGTGTGCGAGTCCAAACTCGCTGGTTTTTCTCTTATTTTGAGGCTTGTAGCCGATGATGCGAGGGAAGGGATTCTCCAGCACACACCATGCTTTAAGGAAACAGGAAGCGAGTCGCGCTGACAGGCGCACACACAGAGCAATCCATTCATCAGTGCAATCATGGCAGCAGGACGTGGCACGGTGAACACACTGCGTCTTATTGCACTTGTGGAGGCTCGTCCATTTCTATGGCTCCCTACAGATCCTGACTATGGGGATACGACCCAAATTAATACAGCCTGGAGAGAGATCGCCCAAGAGATGTTCCCTGCGTTCCATCGGAGTGACCATGAGGAACAGAGCAATCTAAGTAAGTTAAATGAGTTTACACGTTATATATTGCATTTACTGTATATATACTCGTGTATAAGCCGACCCGTGTATAAGCCGACCCCCCTATTTTTGCCCCGAAAAACTATGAAAACATATTCACCGCCATCCTGGTATACAGCGGCTATCACTGGTAGACAGCCCCCCAGCAGAGTATACACCTCCCCTGCAGAGTATACAGGCCCCCAGATGGGTATACATCCCCCCATATTGTGGTATACAGGCAGGGGCGGACTGGCCCAGGTGCCACGGGTCATGCGGCTGCAGGAGCATGAATAATCCGCATGTCCCTGAAGCAGCAGGCGGAAACGGAAGCTCCTGGGCGCGCGATGACGTCATCAGCACGCGGCTGCGTCCGGGAGTGAGCGTCTGTGAGTGGCGTGCGGCTGCGACTGTTAGCGAGCGGCTGTGAGGAGCGCGAGGCTGCGGCTGGGAGCGAGCCATAGGAGAATGCGGGAGCTGCGGTGACTGTGAGGCGGCCGCCAGTCATCACCCCCCCCCCACCCCCGTCCTCACCTGTGTCCGGCCGGTGAGGGAGGGTTGCGACCCAAACTGTAGGGTGCCAGTCAGTCCCTGTATACAGGGCCCTCAGTGTGTGTACAGGCCCCCCCAGCAGTGGGTATACAGGGCCCCCAGCAGTGGGTAGACAGTGGCCCAGTGGGTTTACAGGGCCCCCAGCAGTGGGAATACAGGGCCCCCATAGCAGGGTATACAGGACCCTGAATGTGTTATCATGCTCCACCGCATAGTTGCCTATATTTGGATGGGGTCACAACAGTACAATGAGTTTAATGTCTGATCCTCCTGGCTCTTTCGGCCAAGGGGTTGGGTGTATATAAATACCACTAATGACCAGAGTCTGGTGCCCGCACTATTACATTCTCTATGCGTTGACATGTGTCCTGCCTCATTTGTGATTGTGGCCACGTGAGCTCAATGTCCGTAATGCTGTTGATGATGTTCCACACTGTCGTGTCACTGTGCCTTGTATACACATTACACACACAAAATGAATAAAATGTTATTGTTGATTTGTACACATACTTTTGTTGTTTCAAATATTACACATCTCTAAACCCGGTTTCAAATCATTTCACAGTTGACCATCTTAAAAAACGGTGGAGGAGCTGCCGGGACCAGCATAAGAAGCAGTACCGGCAGTACTCAGAGAGACAACCGGGAGCCGCTCCATTGCTCAACCACTACCACTTTTATGACCGGCTGTCCTTCCTTCACCCGGTGGCCCGTATGCCAAGGTATGTGTCTGCAGCACTGTTGTGTACATTTAGTATTATTTATTAATATATACATTAGGTTCCATTTCGGCTCTGTGGGTAGCAGAGTATACACGTGGCTCTGTGGGTAGCAGAGTATACAGGCGAGTCTGTGGGTAGCAGAGTATACAGGCGGGTCTGTGGGTAGCAGAGTATACAGGCGGGTCTGAGGTAGCAGAGTATACAGGCGGGTCTGAGGTAGCAGAGTATACAGGCGTCTCTGTGGGTAGCAGAGAATACAGGCGGGTCTGAGGTAGCAGAGTATAAAGCGGTCTGGGTAGCAGAGTATACAAGGACGGCTCTGTGGGTAGCAGAGTATACAGGCGGGTCTGTGGGTAGCAGAGTATACAGGCGGGTCTGTGGGTAGCAGAGTATACAGGCGGGTCTGAGGTAGCAGAGTATACAGGCGGGTCTGAGGGTAGCAGAGTATACAGGCGTCTCTGTGGGTAGCAGAGTATACAGAGCGGGTCTGAGGGTAGCAGAGTATAAGGACGGCTCTGTGGGTAGCAGAGTATACAGGCGGGTCTGGGGTAGCAGAGTATACAGAGCGGTCTGAGGTAGCAGGTATAAGAGGCTCTGTGGGTAGCAGAGTATACAGGCGGGTCTGTGGGTAGCAGAGTATACAGGCGGGTCTGTGGGTAGCAGAGTATACAGGCGTCTCTGTGGGTAGCAGAGTATACAGGCGGGTCTGAGGTAGCAGAGTATAAAGACGGCTCTGTGGGTAGCAGAGTATACAGGCGGGTCTGTGGGTAGCAGAGTATACAGGCGGGTCTGAGGTAGCAGAGTATAAAGACGGCTCTGTGGGTAGCAGAGTATACAGGCGGGTCTGTGGGTAGCAGAGTATACAGGCGGGTCTGTAGGTAGCAGAGTATACAGGCGGGTCTGTGGGTAGCAGAGTATACAGGCGGGTCTGTGGGTAGCAGAGTATACAGGCGGGTCTGTGGGTAGCAGAGTATACAGGCGGGTCTGTGGGTAGCAGAGTATACAGGTGGGTCTGTGGGTAGCAGAGTATACAGGCGGGTCTGAGGTAGCAGAGTATACAGGCGGGTCTGTGGGTAGCAGAGTATACAGGCGGGTCTGTGGGTAGCAGAGTATACAGGCGGCTCAGTGGGTAGCAGAGTATATAGGTGATGAGAATAGGGTTAATAGATGCTGCTACAGTGTTGGGGCGTGCTAGAGGGAGCAGAGATCCGATTACTGCCATCATTACTGACCTTATTAAAGATAGCGGCCGCAGCTAAATGACATCATGGCAAAGGTAAACATGGGGTGTGGTTAGCTGCAGGAGGTTAGTGAGAGGTGTGGGTTGTTTGGCAGAGGGCGTGGTGTGGGCGTGGTGAGCGCGGCTCCCGCGTCAGATACGCTGCGAGCGCGGAACTGCGGCACATCTCCAGGAGCAGAGGACGTGTCCGGTACGTCCGTAGCCCCCGGCCTCCCCGTTGTCCGCACACACAGCCCCGCTGTGACCTCTGCAGTGTCACAGGCCCCGGCGGGCGGCTGTCATCTCCTCCTGACACTGACCTCCTCCTGATTTGATTGTCTGTGTTGTCCCCCCCCCCGCTGTCAGCATCAGTGATCTGCTAAGACCTGTGGGTGCACAGACGGGGGAAGTACAAATGCCAGCATGCCGGGGCGGATTGGGCGCTGTGAGGGGCGCAGGTCTTGCTGTGAGCGGAGGGCGTGAGGCCGCTCGAGAAAACGCTATAGCGGCTGTGTGAGTTAAGCGTCTGCGGCTCGCGAAGGCGCATACGCGTCTCCGCTCGCAGTGACGCTAAGGAGTTTGGGATTCGGCTACACTGCCGGAATTTCAAACTCCCGATTATATAAATATATTATATATATATATATTGTATACCTTTCAACCCCTTCCCTGCTTTATATAGATGATATAAGCTAAAAGTTTTGTGAATTAAGTATGTCAAGTTAAAAGTGAAGTCAGGGGGACTTTTTTTTTTCATGTGAACCATTGGTGTTATTGATCGTCTAGATTAGATGGGATGGGGGGGGGGGGTGGGTGGTAATCAGGGGGTGAAAAATTATGTATTAGTATGGAATTAGCAAAGAAAGTCACGTATTCCTTTATGTTATATACAGTTGGTTATTATTTCATAATAATAACAAATATCTGATTAAGAATACACAGATACACAGAGTCTAAAAAGCGTGCAACTTAATGTTTGACCTATGTTTTTGTTTCCAAATGCAATGCATTCACCAAATTTTTTTTTACTTTACCCACAGAGAAGCTTACTACAGAGGGCGGCGTGCTGCTAATCCTCCACCTCCAAACAGAAGGCGGCGTGGAGTAAATCCACCACCACCACCACGGCCGGCGCCACCACCACCACCGCCGTCGCCGCCGCCACCACCACCACCAGCATCGCCGCCAGCAGCGCCAGGGCCAGCACCACCACCGCCGCCACCAGCGGCTGTGCCAGCACCACCACCGCCGGCACCAGCGGCAGGGCCATCAACACCACCACCGCCGTCCCCGCCACACCACCACACCACCACCGCCACCAGCGGCAGGGTCCGCACCACCACCGCCCCCACCAGCGGCAGGGCCATCAACACCACCACCGCCGTCCCCGCCACCACCACCGCCACCACCGCCACCAGCGGCAGGGTCCGCACCACCACCGCCCCCACCAGCGGCAGGGCCAGCACCACCACCGCCACCACCAGCGGCATGGCCAGCACCACCACCGCCACCACCAGCGGCAGGGCCAGCACCACCACCGACGCCACCAGCGGCAGGCCCAGCTTATGGTCCGATCCCGGGGTCAGCACATTTAAGTGTGCAACAGAGTAATGCTGACTTTGCCCGCAGTATTATACCATTCATGGATAATATTCCATTTGACAGGCTACTGCGGGCAAGGTCAGCATTACAGATAGTGCTGGAAGCCTGTCAGCCAAATAACGACCCCGGTGATGTGTTCCAATATTTGGATGGGTGGAAAATAAACTCTAACAGCCTAGGCAGGCCCACAACACGGGACAGCCATGTCCCACCCCACAGGGCTTTGCCTCACTGCCAGTGGCCAGCTAACAGGGACCTACCACCGTTCCCTACACCTGTTCAGAGGATCCACCCTGAAGGGTTCGGCCAGGCCATACGTGGGGCCCTTGACCTTTTGCAGGACGGACAGCCCACCTACCAGGACCTGTAGGGCTCCATTTGTTGTTGTTCTTGTTGTTACTACAATTTTAAAAGGTAGTATTTTTTGGAATGTCCAAACAGTGCTGCCATTTTTTTTTTTTAAACACAGTTTTAAAAACCAGCTTTGTGTCTGTATTTTTTCAAGGAATGAATGTGGAGTTATTTTTGTGGTTGGGCTTCAAGTCATCATAATTATTATAATTATTTATTTATATAGCGCCCATAGGTTCCATGGCGCTTTACATGAGGAAAAGGTAGAGAAGGACAAGTACAATAAACATAGACAATAAGGTCATATAGGTACAATAGTAGAGGACCCTGTACGCGTGGGCTCACATTCTACGAGGGGTGGGTGGGGATACAATAGGGTGGGGAAGGTGTCGGTCGTGGGGCGTGTAGCGGGGTCTCATGGCAGGTTGTAGGCCTGTCGGAAGAGGTGAGTCTTTAGAAGTATCTTTAAGGTTCAGAGGGTAGGCGACTGACTGATGAGGTGGGGCAGGGAGTTCCATAGCATGGCGGATTACCGGGAGAAATCCTGTATGCGGTTGTGGGAAGAGGAGATGAGGGTGGACTGTAGGACAAGTTCTTGGGATGAACGCAGGTTGCGTGAGGGATGGTATCGGGAGATCAGGTCGGAGATGTATGGTGGGGATAGGTTGTGTAAGGCTTTGAATGTCATGGTCAGTGTTTTAAAGTGAGCTCTCTGTGGGCCGGAGGGGCCAGGGAACGGCTTGGCAGAGGGGGTAGGCAGGGGAGTAGCGTGAGGACAGATGTATTAGTCGGGCAGCAGAGTTTAGTATAGATTGGAGAGGTGCAAGAGAGTTGGCAGGGAGACCTATGCGAAGGAGGTTGCAGTAGTCAAGGCGGGAGATGATGAGGGCATTTATGAGTGTTTCAGCAGTGTCAGGATTGAGGAACGACCGAATTGGTTAAATATTTTTGAGTTGGAGTCACAGGGACTTGGTTAGGGACTAGAGGTGGGGCTTGAAGGAGAGGGAGGAGATTACCCCGAGACATTTGGCGTGGGGGACAGGGGAGAGAACATCATTAGCAAGTACTTTACGGCCCGCATGGCGCATGAAGTCACCTTGGTTACTAAGTGTCAAATCATGACTCCACATACAACTGTTGCTGACAAACAGTGCCTGTGTTTGGGGGGTTACTTTCTGCCTCGCTATGGCAACAAGACTATGAACACACATGTGAGAGGCTGGGACGTCTACATGCTACACATCGCGTCTACGCGTTTTGTATGGAGCGTACAGTGGGACCCTTCAACAGGCTCCAGCAGGATGATAGTCCAAGCAACGCCCACGATGCAGGCATAGGATTGGTGCCTGGAAAAATTAGCCCAATGGGCTGTTTCCCATTTTTGGTATAAATGTAGGCCTAAGGGCCATAAAAAGCTTGTTAGCCAGGGTGTCTCCCAAAGCATGATAAGCTTGTTAGCCTGTGTGGCTCCAAAAATTAGCCCAAGGGGCTGTATCCCATTTTTGGTATAAATGTAGGCCTAAGGGCCATAAAAAGCTTGTTAGCCAGGGTGTCTCCCAAAGCATGATAAGCTTGTTAGCCTGGGTGGCTCCAAAAATTAGCCCAAGGGGCTGTATCCCATTTTTGGTATAAATGTAGGCCTAAGGGCCATAAAAAGCTTGTTAGCCAGGGTGTGTCTCCCAAAGCATGATAAGCTTGTTAGCCTGGGTGGCTCCAAAAATTAGCCCAAGGGGCTGTATCCCATTTTTGGTATAAATGTAGGCCTAAGGGCCATAAAAATCTTGTTAGCCAGGGTGTCTCCCAAAGCATGATAAGCTTGTTAGCCTGGGTGGCTCCAAAAATTAGCCCAAGGGGCTGTATCCCATTTTTGGTATAAATGTAGGCCTAAGGGCCATAAAAAGCTTGTTAGCCAGGGTGTCTCCCAAAGCATGATAAGCTTGTTAGCCTGGGTGGCTCCAAAAATTAGCCCAAGGGGCTGTATCCCATTTTTGGTATAAATGTAGGCCTAAGGGCCATAAAAAGCTTGTTAGCCAGGGTGTCTCCCAAAGCATGATAAGCTTGTTAGCCTGGGTGGCTCCAAAAATTAGCCCAAGGGGCTGTATCCCATTTTTGGTATAAATGTAGGCCTAAGGGCCATAAAAAGCTTGTTAGCCAGGGTGTCTCCCAAAGCATGATAAGCTTGTTAGCCTGGGTGGCTCCAAAAATTAGCCCAAGGGGCTGTATCCCATTTTTGGTATAAATGTAGGCCTAAGGGCCATAAAAAGCTTGTTAGCCAGGGTGTCTCCCAAAGCATGATAAGCTTGTTAGCCTGGGTGGCTCCAAAAATTAGCCCAAGGGGCTGTATCCCATTTTTGGTATAAATGTAGGCCTAAGGGCCATAAAAAGCTTGTTAGCCAGGGTGTCTCCCAAAGCATGATAAGCTTGTTAGCCTGTGTGGCTCAAAAAATTAGCCCAAGGGGCTGTATTCCCATTTTTGGTATAAATGTAGGCCTAAGGGCCATAAAAAGCTTGTTAGCCAGGGTGTCTCCCAAAGCATGATAAGCTTGTTAGCCTGGGTGGCTCAAAAAATTAGCCCAAGGGGCTGTATCCCATTTTTGGTATAAATGTAGGCCTAAGGGCCATAAAAAGCTTGTTAGCCAGGGTGTTCCCAGCATGATAGTTGTTAGCCTGTGGCTCCAAAATTGCCAGGGCTGTATCCATTTTTGATAAATGTAAGCTAAGCATAAAAGCTTGTTAGCCAGGGTGTCTCCCAAAGCATGATAAGCTTGTTAGCCTGTGTGGCTCAAAAAATTAGCCCAAGGGGCTGTTTCCCATTTTTGGTATAAATGTAGGCCTAAGGGCCATAAAAAGCTTGTTAGCCAGGGTGTCTCCCAAAGCATGATAAAGCTTGTTAGCCTGGGTGGGCCCCAAAAAATTAGCCCAAGGGGCTGTATCCCATTTTTGGTATAAATGTAGGCCTAAGGGCCATAAAAAGCTTGTTAGCCAGGGTGTCTCCCAAAGCATGATAAGCTTGTTAGCCTGTGTGGCTCAAAAAATTAGCCCAAGGGGCTGTATCCCATTTTTGGTATAAATGTAGGCCTAAGGGCCATAAAAAGCTTGTTAGCCAGGGTGTCTCCCAAAGCATGATAAGCTTGTTAGCCTGTAGTGGCTCCAAAAAATTAGCCCAAGGGGCTGTATCCCATTTTTGGTATAATGTAGGCCTAAGGGCCATAAAAAGCTTGTTAGCCAGGGTGTCTCCCAAAGCATGATAAGTCTGTTAGCCCAGGGTGTCCTCCCAAAGCATGAATAAGCTTGTTAGCCTGTGTGGCTCAAAAAATTAGCCCAAGGGGCTGTTTCCCATTTTTGGTATAAATGTAGGCCTAAGGGCCATAAAAAGCTTGTTAGCCAGGGTGTCTCCCAAAGCATGATAAGCTTGTTAGCCTGGGTGGCTCCAAAAATTAGCCCAAGGGGCTGTATCCCATTTTTGGTATAAATGTAGGCCTAAGGGCCATAAAAAGCTTGTTAGCCAGGGTGTCTCCCAAAGCATGATAAGCTTGTTAGCCTTTGTGGCTTAAAAAATTAGCCCAAAGGGCTTAATAAAGTCTATTTATAAATAAAGCAGGGCGCTTGGCCCATTGCATATTATTGCTTGGACTAGGAGCATAGAAGAAGCAAGGCCAACTATGCAGTCCTAGGCTTGGTGCCTCAAAAAATTAGCCCAAAGGGCTTAATAAAGTATTTTTTTACATAAAGCAGGGCGCTTGGCCCATAGCATATTATTGCTTGGACTGGGTGCCGAATCAAATCAACAGAGCTACGGGACTTGTCATTAATTCCTGTCAAAAATGGGCATATTGTTAACAGCGCAATATCCCAATCATATTAATTATGATTAGGTTAATCTAGGATTGTGTACTGTCGTCAGGAGGGCTTAGGAACTGTGATGATATCCAATCCTTGTTGAATTTAATTAGAGTGAGCCTGTTGGCATTTTCTGTGGTGAGGCGGGACCTTCTATCAGTGACTATACCCCCAGCGGCACTGAAAACACGCTCTGATGTCACACTAGCAGCTGGGCATGCCAGCACCTCCAAGGCATACAATGACAGCTCAGTCCAAGTGTGCAGCTTGGAAACCCAGTAATTAAAGGGTACAGAAGGGTCGGTTAGGAAGCTGGTACTGTCACTGAGATACTGCTGCACCATGTTGGACAATTGTTGTCTCCTACTCAAGGTCACCGTAGGCAAATTACGTTCTTGATTGGAAGGTCTGTTGAACATCGCCCAGTTGGCGGACATCTTACCCCCACCTCTTCTTGTCATTGATGGCGTTTGCGTCCCAACCAAAGGCTGCTGTTGGAAAGAGCTGGTTCTTCGATGTATAGCGGATTCAGACGGTGATATTGCCAGCAAAATATCAAGAAAAACCCTCTTTACATGATCCATCGTTAAGCCCCTGGATGAGTGCGACAGCAGCGACTGAAATTTGTCTTTGTACCGTGGGTCCAAAAACGTTGACAACCAGTAGAGGTCGCTGTCATAGATGTGTATGACGCGTGGATCTTTGGAGACACATTGACACATTACTTCAGCCATGTGTGCTAAGCTGCAAAGACTCATCTCCTCGGTTACAACAGAATGAAGATCACTACGCGTCGTGGCCTCTAAATCGGTGTCCGCCTCCTCCTCTTCAGCCCACCCATGCTGTACCGACATAAACGTAGGGTTGGGAGTCCCATCAGGGTTCACATCAGTACCAGAGAAAAATAAATCTTCTTCATCATCACCCTCATCACCATCTTCCTGAACCAATGTAGCCTGCTGATATTGGCTAGGGTGGCTAGGATCAGCGATGTTCAATTCTGGCTCCATAGCCATCCGCTGTGCTCTCAAAGCATCTGTTTTGAGATTCAATAGGGATTCTTGGAGCAGGCAGAGCATGGGGATGGTGAGACTTATAATCGACTGATCCCCACTGACGAGTTTGGTACAGTATTCGAAGTTATCCAGCAACTCGCAAAGGTCAGCGATCCAGACCCACTCGAAAGTACCGATGTGTGTGGTATGACTTCCAGGTTGACGGGCATGTTGCAGCTGAAATTCCGCTATTGCCTTCTGCTGCTCATTAAACCTTGCCAGCATATGGAAGGTGGAGTTCCATCGCGTAGGCATGTCGCAAATTAGCCTGTGTTTCGGCAAGTTAAATTGGATTTGAAGGGCAGAAAGACTTGCAGCTGCTGTGGACGAATGTCTAAAGTGGGCGCAAATTCGCCTCACCTTATCGAGTAGCTCAGATAACTCTGGGTATATTTTGAGGAATTTCTGAACTACCAGGTTCAGGACATGAGCCATGCAAGGCACATGTACAAGTTTACCGTGCTTTATTGCCGCCACAAGGTTTGCACCATTATCGCTCACAACTAGACCTGGTTGTAGTTCCAGTGGGGCCAGCCACTCATCGGTCTGTTGCTTGAGACCTTTCCACAACTCTGTTGCAGTGTGACGTGTGTCACCTAGGCAGATAAGCTTCAGAAGAGCCTGTTGTCGCCTTGCAGAAGCAGTACTGCAAAGCTCCCAACTCGGACGTGATGGTGCTTGAGGCTCAGCAGTGGACAAGGAAGTGGCAGAAGCAGATTGGGCACTGTACATATATGAGGAGGCAGACACCCGGAATGATGTTGGGCCCGCTATTCGTGGAGTTGGAAGTATGTCAGATGGTACAGTTTTAGAAGTTGGGACACTCTCCACCAGGTTGATCCAGTGAGCCGTTAGTGAAATGTATCTGCCCTGTCCACAACTACTTGTCCACGTGTCCGTAGTTAGGTGGACTTTGGCGGTGACAGCATTTGTTAAAGCACGTTTTAAGTTGTTAACCACGTGCTGGTGTAAGGCGGGAACGGCACTACGTGAGAAAAAGTACCGGCTGGGTACAGAGTATCGTGGTGCTGCCTCAGCCATCAACTCCCGAAAAGACTCTGTACCCACAAGCCTAAACGGCAGCATTTCCACAGCTAACAACTTGGCTATTTTCGCTGTCACTTTTTGGGAATATGGGTGTGTCGGTTGGAACTTCCGCTGTCTTTCATACAGCTGTGGCACAGACAACTGCACGTTTGGACCAGACTGACAAGAGGATTGACTACTGTCATGTATGTCTTGTAAAGCACCTTGGGAGGAGTACGCTTGAGCAGGAGCTGAAGCCTGAACACTTGCTAGTGAAGGATGTATCTGAGGTGGCCTGGAAGTGTTTGGATCAGAAGGCACTGATTTTGAACCCTGATAGGGTGCCCACTGAATTGGGTGCTTAAGAGACATATGCTTGCGCATACTGCTGGTGCTCTGGTTTCCTTTTACCGTGCCTCTGCTAAGCCTTGCCTGGCACATCTTACAGATAACCATATTTGGTAATGTTGGGCTATCCTTAAAAAATTTCCACACACTGGCTGTTCGTCCTTTATTTTTAATTGGAGGAAGAGGAGGATGACTCTGTTCAACACCAACTGTGGACACATTTTGGGCAACTGTGTTTGCAGTTTGTGCAACAGTTGGCACAGTTTGTGCCACAGTTGACGCTATTTGGGCAACTGTTCTCACAGTTTGTGTTCTGGAGACAGTACGCCTTTGTGATTTTGCCAGTGGTACATAGCCACTTTCGTCCTCCTGGCTGCTCTCTTGGCTATGCAATTCAGCAATCCAGGTAGGATCTGTGGTGTCATCATCCACCCCTTCCAGTTCAAAGGATTCTGGATAAACTGACTGAGCAGGCTGGCCAGATGAGATGTGTGTCTCATCATCCTCATCATCATCCACCTCCTGAGATACTGTTTGCATTTCGTGAAAGTGTCTTTCCTCAGGACGCGCTACTTCCAAACTTTGGCCATGAGTAGACATTTCGTCTACTTCAAGTATCTCGTCAGGCAGTGACAAAGAAACCCCTTGATAAGAACCGAATAAGTCATCCGAGTGACCAAGGTCCATATTCAAATTTTCCTCTGGCTGCCGATGGGTTGAGGCAATATGACGACTTTGAGGATTGGATGGCGCTGCATTGTCTGTAGCGACACTAGAATGTCTTGCCACGGATGATTGCGTACTGCAAGAACCAGTGGTCGAGGGCGTCTGAGCCATCTAAGATGTTATCTTGTCATGCTCATCCGGCCTCAACACACGTTTTCTTTGAGTACTGGGATTTCTAGGTAGAAAAAAGGACGTTCTATCAATCCTAGGCTGTGTACTTGTACCAGTGCCTTCTTGGGCAAGACTGCTGCGGCCACGAGCTCGTCCCTGTCCCTTTGCAACATCCTTTTTGGTAATTGTTTTTTTTTGAGACATTGTAGACGAATGCACAGTCACCAAGTTGGAGTTAGGTGTTGCTGTATGCGTCACTTGCTGGCGGGGTAAGTGTGCGCGCTCACACTTGGCAGTGAAGCCGCACACTACACTCCCTAAAAAAATTAGTTTCAAGTGCGCACAGCCACCGAGATGTGGTTAGGTTAGCTGAATGCGTCACTTGCTGGCGGGGTAAGTGTGCGCTCTCACACTTGGCAGTGAAGCCGCACACTACACTCCCTAAAAAAATTGGTTTGAAGTGCGCACAGCCACCGAGATGTGGTTAGGTTAGCTGAATGCGTCACTTGCTGGCGGGGTAAGTGTGCGCTCTCACACTTGGCAGTGAAACCGCACACTACACTCCCTAAAAAAATTGGTTTGAAGTGCGCACAGCCACCGAGATGTGGTTAGGTTAGCTGAATGCGTCACTTGCTGGCGGGGTAAGTGTGCGCTCTCACACTTGGCAGTGAAGCCGCACACTACACTCCCTAAAAAAATTGGTTTGAAGTGCGCACAGCCACCGAGATGTGGTTAGGTTAGCTGAATGCGTCACTTGCTGGCGGGGTAAGTGTGCGCTCTCACACTTGGCAGTGAAGCCGCACACTACACTCCCTAAAAAAATTGGTTTGAAGTGCGCACAGCCACCGAGATGTGGTTAGGTTAGCTGAATGCGTCACTTGCTGTTGGGGTAAGTGTGCGCTCTCACACTTGGCAGTGAAACCGCACACTACACTCCCTAAAAAAAATTGGTTTGAAGTGCGCACAGCCACCGAGATGTGGTTAGGTTAGCTGAATGCGTCACTTGCTGGCGGGGTAAGTGTGCGCTCTCACACTTGGCAGTGAAGCCGCACACTACACTCCCTAAAAAAATTAGTTTCAAGTGCGCACAGCCACCGAGATGTGGTTAGGTTAGCTGAATGCGTCACTTGCTGGCGGGGTAAGTGTGCGCTCTCACACTTGGCAGTGAAGCCGCACACTACACTCCCTAAAAAAATTGGTTTGAAGTGCGCACAGCCACCGAGATGTGGTTAGGTTAGCTGAATGCGTCACTTGCTGGCGGGGTAAGTGTGCGCTCTCACACTTGGCAGTGAAGCCGCACACTACACTCCCTAAAAAAATTGGTTTGAAGTGCGCACAGCCACCGAGATGTGGTTAGGTTAGCTGAATGCGTCACTTGCTGGCGGGGTAAGTGTGCGCTCTCACACTTGGCAGTGAAGCCGCACACTACACTCCCTAAAAAAATTAGTTTCAAGTGCGCACAGCCACCGAGATGTGGTTAGGTTAGCTGAATGCGTCACTTGCTGGCGGGGTAAGTGTGCGCTCTCACACTTGGCAGTGAAGCCGCACACTACACTCCCTAAAAAAATTGGTTTGAAGTGCGCACAGCCACCGAGATGTGGTTAGGTTAGCTGAATGCGTCACTTGCTGGCGGGGTAAGTGTGCGCTCTCACACTTGGCAGTGAAGCCGCACACTACACTCCCTAAAAAAATTGGTTTGAAGTGCGCACAACCACCGAGATGTGGTTAGGTTAGCTGAATGCGTCACTTGCTGGCGGGGTAAGTGTGCGCTCTCACACTTGGCAGTGAAACCGCACACTACACTCCCTAAAAAAATTGGTTTGAAGTGCGCACAGCCACCGAGATGTGGTTAGGTTAGCTGAATGCGTCACTTGCTGGCGGGGTAAGTGTGCGCTCTCACACTTGGCAGTGAAGCCGCACACTACACTCCCTAAAAAAATTGGTTTGAAGTGCGCACAGCCACCGAGATGTGGTTAGGTTAGCTGAATGCGTCACTTGCTGGCGGGGTAAGTGTGCGCTCTCACACTTGGCAGTGAAGCCGCACACTACACTCCCTAAAAAAATTGGTTTGAAGTGCGCACAGCCACCGAGATGTGGTTAGGTTAGCTGAATGCGTCACTTGCTGGCGGGGTAAGTGTGCGCTTTCACACTTGGCAGTGAAGCCGCACACTACACTCCCTAAAAAAATTGGTTTGAAGTGCGCACAGCCACCGAGATGTGGTTAGGTTAGCTGAATGCGTCACTTGCTGGCGGGGTAAGTGTGCGCTCTCACACTTGGCAGTGAAGCCGCACACTACACTCCCTAAAAAAATTGGTTTGAAGTGCGCACAGCCACCGAGATGTGGTTAGGTTAGCTGAATGCGTCACTTGCTGGCGGGGTAAGTGTGCGCTCTCACACTTGGCAGTGAAGCCGCACACTACACTCCCTAAAAAAATTGGTTTGAAGTGCGCACAGCCACCGAGATGTGGTTAGGTTAGCTGAATGCGTCACTTGCTGGCGGGGTAAGTGTGCGCTCTCACACTTGGCAGTGAAGCCGCACACTACACTCCCTAAAAAAATTGGTTTGAAGTGCGCACAGCCACCGAGATGTGGTTAGGTTAGCTGAATGCGTCACTTGCTGGCGGGGTAAGTGTGCGCTCTCACACTTGGCAGTGAAGCCGCACACTACACTCCCTAAAAAAATTGGTTTGAAGTGCGCACAGCCACCGAGATGTGGTTAGGTTAGCTGAATGCGTCACTTGCTGGCGGGGTAAGTGTGCGCACTCACACTTGGCAGTGAAGCCGCACACTACACTCCCTAAGGTGGAGTACGTGCTAGCAGCAACGCACTGGTCTGCCACAGAAAAAATAACGCTCTATGGCTTATTAGGAACAAAAATCGATCTGGTGCAAAAACAAAAATGAAACAGCACCTCAGCTAAGCCTCTGACTGCAGCTGTTAGCAAAGCTGAGTGAGTAAGCTAAGCTATGAGGTCCGTCCTGTGTGCACTCTAAGGCTTCTCCTTCCTTCCCTCCCTGCCTGCCTGCCTACACAGCACTACTCCGTCCTCCTCCTAGCTCTCAGAAGAGCTTTTTGGGTTAATAAAAGGAATCTTCCCTACACTGACAATCCCTGATCTGCTCCAGCATATATCTCTCTCTCCCTATACTAGGTCAGATCGTCTCAGGAATGTGCCCAAAATGGCGGGGACAAGCCTTATATACTGCCTTGCCTGTCATAGATGACATAGGCATGACGCTGGACAGCAGCCAATCATAGTCCTGACACAACCAACTTTGCTATGCCATTACTGACTATGATTGGCTATCTTCACAAGTTTTCTGACCTAACACGCACGCTGTGCTGACTCGGAACATAACAGATTCTGTATTCCACAGTCCGAATCCCGAATACAGTATACAGGACTCGGATTCGTAGACTCGTAGGACTCGGAATCGTAGACTCGCTCAGACTCGCTGCTGACAGCGGGTATCTGTGACGAGTCAAGCTTATTGCCATTGAATTCCATTGGACTCGTCACTGTGCGAGTCCAAGCTGGGAGATTCGCCGAGTAACGAGTCCTGCGAGTACCTTCAGAATCGCCGAGTCCCGAGTCCTAGCGAGTAGACTCGCCCATCCCTAGTTAGGAGCTGCACAGAAACTACAAACACTCCTACAAAAAGATGCCCGACTAAAATCTATATTTCCAGATCACCCATTTCTGTGTTTCAGACAGCCCCCGAATCTAAAAAGCATCATTGTCAGAAGCGCCCTGTCCTCTCCATCAGTAACAGGAACCTTTTCCTGCAATCAGAACAAGTGCAAAACCTGTCCATCTATAATGCCAGCAGATAAGATAAAGATTCCCAACTAACATCAGGACTACAAGATCCCAAGCAATGTGGTGTACTTAATTATATGTACTAAATGTGTGAGCGGGAATCTATATGTAGGGGAGACAGGGCAACAACTCAGAACTAGGATGAACTTTCATCGCTATACAACAAAGAAAAGAACGACAGATTTACGTATACGTAAACACTTTTGTAAACCTGATGATCACACAATATTGGATATGAAAATACTAGTTCTATAAGGTAACTTCAGATCACAGAGAATCAGGAGAGTGTGGGAATGTAACCTGATGATGAACTTTAATCTATTTAAAGCAGGAATGAATGTCTCGCATGGATTTATGTCTTTCTTCACTCATTGAGGAATTTTCAGGTCCAATCAAAGCACAATAAAACTATCTGTGCCTCTTATCTCAGAACTTTGATTTTACCAGCTGCTCTCTCCCCCCTCCCAAGAATGGCCACTATTCTGTGCTTGACGTCACCTGTCGTGTTTACTGCACTATCCCACCCTGTAATTGTATATCTATATGTGTGTCTTCAGAATTTGTGTCATCATCAACCTGATGAAGAGACCTTAGTGTCTCGAAAGCTTGCTTTGCTTTTTCTTACCATCTTTTCAGTTAGCCATTAAAAGGTATCAACCACTGAGGACTCTCAGATTCTAATATTTTTCTATCTACTGGCTAACACTGTCCAAACATTTTTACCTTATATTAAAAAAAATAATAAAAAAAAATGGCATGGTGTCCCCACTATTTTTAATGACCAGCAGGGTTGTTATTACTAGGATGGGTGAGTCTATTGTTATTTGGTCCTTCTCAGTCTAAATACACCAGCCTGTATCCACTCCAGGATTGGAGAATCCATTAGATGCAAAAAACTTCTCAAAAAAGGCAGCATTAGAAAAACTCACCAAATGCAGCCAAAACAAATCCAACACAGCCCTGAGGCAGGAAGAAGTCAGACCTCAATAAAAAGTGCAAACACAGGTGCACAGAAATGATAAAACCATCATCAACTTGCCAGAGCATGGGGGAGGTGATTTTCTATGCAATTAAGATTTGCAGCATAGGACGCTTTTCACATTGATACAAATGGCGCAGAGTGTCTGAAAGCTACCCATTGGTCCTGCCACCAGACCAAATGGGCAGCCCAGTACGATGTCTCTGCACCACTGCATGGGGGAGGTGATTTGCTATTCAATTAAGGTTTGCAACATGGGGAATCATTCCTCCAGGGGTGGAAAGACATCGTACAGAGCTGCCCATTTGGTCTGGTGGCGGGACCAATGGGTAGCTTTCAGACACTCTGCACCATTTGTATCAATGTGAATGGCGTCCTATGTTGCAAACCTTAATTGCATAGCAAATCACCTCCCCCATGTTCTGGCAAGTTGATAGTGGTTTTATCATTTCTGTGCACCTGTGCTTGCACTTTGACATCCATTAGATGCACTACCTATGACATTTTGCCTGGCTTTTCCCAATTGCCCTGGTGTGTTGGTAATTGGGGTAAAATTCTGGGAGGTTTATATCAGCTGTGTAGTGTCAGCTGGCATCGAGCCCAGAGGTTAGTAATGGAGAGAAGAGGCATCTATCAGACACCCCCATTACTAACTCAGTAAGTGAAAGGTTAAAAAAACACACCCACATGGGAACAAATGGTTTATTTGAATAATGACTCCAAAATGCTGTCTCTCATTAGCCATTTAATTATTTAGAAAAAATTCAAGAGTTTCCATGTAATCGATGGTGTACTAGTCCCATGATGTCCCTTGAATCCATATTCCAACCTATGGAGCCTCATTCAGAGAACAAATCTCCATTGGTCACTCCCAGCCAGCACAAGACACGGAATTTCTAACATGCAATGACATCAGTAACTAAGTGACAACAAGGTGCGTGAGAAATTCTGGGTCTGGCGCTGACCAGGAGTAACCTATTCTCATTTTCAGAATGAGGTTCCATACATCACTCCCAGTCAGATTTGTTGATCTTTTCTAAATAACAAAAGTAATAGGGTTGTCTGATAGATGACTGTCCATTACTAGGAAAAAACCCAGCATGCAGGTTCCAATTCATTCCTTTTGTTTTCACTTATGAACGTTTCAACTCTACCATATGTCATCAACAGTTGTCTGGCTCTCCATTAGTGACCACTTGGCTTAATGCCAGCTGACATTACACAGCTATCATCCACCCCAAAAAATATAAGCCGATTGCAAATGGATTAGATCAATCTGGAAGAGCTTTAAACTGGCTGGTTATCAAAAATATGGGGGGCCACATGCAGGTCAGGCGTCAGCACCTGATGTACCCGGGCAAGTGCCAGGGCTCTGAGCGGCTGGGGGGGTCCACTGGCCATCAGGGACATGCAACCCTGATAGTCAGGGGGCCATCAGGAAAAGGAAGCCCTGACAAGAGGGGCTCATCAGGAGCACTCAGCCGGACACTCAGCCAGCGCTGAGTGCTCCTGCAGCTCTGCCAGTGCACATGGCTAATTTGCATGCAACACAAATTAGCCATGTGCTTGCTCTGGGGAGCAGGGGAGCTTCCACCTTCTCCTCTGCTGCCTGCAGCAGCATGATGAGTCATTTCCCTGTGACCTCATCACGCTGATGCAGCCATACAAGAAGGAAGCACAGACCGGAGGAAGCATCTGAGGAGGACACAGCCCCGGGGGAGTGGAAGGAAGGTGAGTATGATTATTATTTTTTACTGTGTGCAGCAGAATGGGGATTATAATACCAAGATGTGGCCAGGGGACAGATGTAGCAGGAGAACCACCATGTTATACATTATCTGGAGGCTGTTCTGGGCTGTGGAGGCTGCTGTGGACTATAGAGGCTGTTCTGGGCTATGGAGGCTGTTTCTGGGCTGTGGAGGCTGCTTCAGGGCTGTGGAGGAAGCATTTGGACTATGTGAAAGTTGCTGCAGGCTGTGGACGCTGTGCTGAGCTATATGAAGGCTGCTGCAGGGTATAGAGGCTGTTCTGGGCTATAGAGGCTGCTTCTGGGCTGTGGAGGCTGCTTCTGGGCTGTGGAGGCTGTTTCTGGACTAAATTAAGGTTGCTGCAGGCTATGGAGGCTGTGCTGAGCTACCTGGAGGCTGTTTCAGGCTATGGAAGCTGTTCTGGGGTATAGAGGCTTTTCTGGGGTATAGAGGCTGCTTATGAGCTGTGGAGGCTGCTTCTGGACTACATGGAGGCTGCTGTGGGCTACGGTGGTGGTGCTGAGCCATTTAGAGGCTGCTGTGGGCTATGGAGGCTGCTGCGGGCTATGGAGACTGTTGTGGGCTATGGAGGCTGCTTCTGGGTTGTGTAGGCTGCTGCTGGACTACATGAAAGCTACTGCAGGCTATGGAGGCTGGCCTTAGCTGTATTGAGGCTGCGGCAGGCTATGGAGGCTGTTCTGGGCTATAGAGGCTGCTGCTGGGCTATAGAGGCTGCTGCTGGGCTATATGGAGGCTGTGCTGGGTTATGTAGAGGCTGTGCTAGGCTATATAAAGGTTGCTGCTGGTTTTTGGAGGCTGCTGCTGGGCTATATGGAGGTTGCTGCTGGGATATAGGGAGGCTGTGCTGGGCTATGGAGGCTGTGCTGTATATATAAAATGGAGGCTGTGCTGTATATATTATTTGGAGGCTGTACTGGGTTATATATATATTTATCTGGAGACCGTTGCTGTGCTGTATATAGTATTTGGATGTTGTGCTTTTTATATAACATGGAAGCTGTGCTTTGCTGTATGTATAATATGAAGGTTGTGCTTGGTTATATTTATTATTTGGAGGCTGTGCTGGACTGTAAATATTTGGAGGCTGTTGCTGGGCTGCCACTGCCTCCAAATAATATATACAGCCCAGCAAAGCCTCTAAATATATACAGCCTGCAGCCTCTATATTATATACATAGCCCAGCAACCTCTATATTATATACACAGTCTTGCAGTTTCCATATTACATACACAGCCCCGCAGCCTCCATAATTTATATATGCAGCCCTGCACAGGCTCAATATTATACATACAGCCCACCCGGGAACCTTTGTATTATATATCCAGAGCCCGCAACTTTTATATTAAATTCATGAATCATGGTATGTGTTAAAGGGGCCCACGGAGACTGTTTTGATCGGGGCCCACAAAAACATGGAGCCGGGCCTGACCGCATGCCACTTTTTAACTTATTTATTACCGTATATACTTGAGTATAAGCCGACCCGAGTATAAGCCAAGGTCCCTAATTTTACCCTCCAAAACTAGGGAAACGTATTGACTTAAGTATAAGCCTAGGGTAAGAAATGCAGCAGACTGCCATACTGTTATAAAGCCCCCTATCACGGGTATATACCCCACCATCCCGGTATATAGTGGCCATCACTGGTATATAGTGCCCATAACTAGTATAGAGTCACCACCATTACTGGTATACAGTCGCTGCCATCACTGGTATACAGCCCCCAGCAGTGGTATTACAGCCCCCAGCAGTGGTATTACAGCCCCCAGCAGTGGTATACAGGCCCCATCAGTAGTATACAGCCCCCAGCAGTGGTATTACAGCCCCCAGCAGTGGTATTACAGCCCCCAGCAGTGGTATACAGGCCCCATCAGTAGTATACATCCTCCAGCAGTGGTATTACAGCCCCCAGCAGTGGTATTACAGCCACTAGCAGTGGTATACAGGCCCCATCAGTAGTATACAGCTGCCAGTAGTGGTATACAGGCCCCATTAGTAGTATACAGGCCCCATCCCTGTATACAGCCCCCCCTGCTAGCACACTGCCCAATCATAAGTATACAGAGTGACATCATCACTGCGCCGGTCACATGATTAGAAGCCGACATACAGACAAGAAGAGCGGACAGAGGACGC
Source organism: Allobates femoralis (assembly GCA_033576535.1). NCBI lineage: Eukaryota > Metazoa > Chordata > Amphibia > Anura > Aromobatidae > Allobates > Allobates femoralis. The sequence goes on along the minus strand of JARQOC010000003.1, from coordinate 115,399,621 downwards.
CCAGTGCCTGCAGGACATTGGAGGGTGATATCAGTGCGGCGGCAGGGGGGGCTCTGTATACTGATGGGGGGCAGTGTGACAGCAGGGGGGGGCGAGATAACTTAGTGTAGTGCAATATGCACCGCTCTCCCTGTCACTGATCTGATGGACAGGGGCATGCAGTGCATATTCATTACACTAATGAGCGGCGTCACGTGACCGCCTGCTCCTTCTGCAGCCTCCCCCACCTCCTACAGCACCCGATCACCGCCCCCCCCCCCCGTCTCAGCCAGCACATTGACTCGAGTATAAGCAGAGGGGGGCACTTTTCAGCACAATTTTTGTGCTGGAAAACCCGGCTTATACTCGAGTATATATGGTAAGTTAAACAAGGCTAAAAACACCCTTTAGTACCACATGAAAGGCATGAACAGATGCAAGTGTACAACCCTGCCTCTATGCTCACTCTAATCTAAGCTCTACATCATACATCAACTCTGCCTGAACTACACCTGATGATACAATGTGGCCATCCAATCACAGTAATGCCATTAGCCAACATGGTTACGATGACACCCTGAATGTCGCTCGAGCACCTGCAATACTCAATCGAGTAAGGGTACCGTTACACGTTGCAATATCGTTCCGATATTGCATACAATTTCACGGGACCGCGCACGTTTTTGGCACTTGTCCAAGATCGAATAGAAGATGTCACACAGGGAGATATCGGCAGGCAACGCAACTACGATTTTGTACACAACTTTCTTGCGCTGGGTATGAGCAACCCAGGGACCGAGCATTTAACATTGTAGTGAATGGGGGAAGTTGCACACAAAATCATAGTTGCGCTATCACACAGCACGATCCTGCCACATCGCCTATACAATATTGCACGGTTGAAGGGCTTGCACAATCTTCTTGCAATATCGTAGGTAGGTTGTTTTCGAGTCGCATTGCCCATTTACACGACACAGCGCATGAACGATATCAACTGCAACGACCACTCCACATGACTTTTTGTCGATGTTGCATTGTGTAAAGCGGCCCTAACGAGCCCGATCAAGCATACTCACTCATCACTTCTCATTACCCTTGACTTTAGGGATTAGTGGTATTCTCATCACCAAAATTCTCACTGATTAAAACTTTTTGAATTTGTTGAAAGTTATTTTAACTTTTATTTTTATCTTTAACCTAGAAAAATATTCCTGCATTTAAAATGCATTTAAAATTGTCCAAGAAGTCATGTATTTATTAAAATGCTCATTTTCGTTACATGGACCAGTAGCACAAATATTTTCTCTAGGTTTTCTCCTGCCTTTATGCCCTAAAGCTAAATGAAAGACATAAAGATGATGGGGCATGCATGGTAAATTCAGTTATGAGTCTGTACCCCTGCTAGCTGATCCTGATCACAACAATCATGTATTCATTGGTACTGTATATACTGCTACAATACAAATCTGCTCATATATTAATATCTACTAAATATTACATTTTCAACAGGCCTGATGTAAAAGTTTTTGTAAGTTGGTCTCTAGAGTGCATATTATAACACTCTCCTACATATGAAGTAGAGCCAGCCACTGCTGTTCTCATGGGCTAGACTGAACGGATAGCAGAAATTATATATGTGAGACCAAACCACGTAACAAAAGGTCATTTCAAGCAGTGGACAGGCAAAAATATTCAGCTGTGCTGTTCTTGGATTGAAATGTCTTCAAGAAGAGCCAGGCAGTCTGCCACGTTCCCAAACCAGAAACCAAACTCCTTTAGAGCATTTATTTTGATCGAGCTTGACAACTATGCATTCCTTCATCCCATAAAACATGGCCTTAACTGCGTTTTTTGCTGCTGCCTTATCTTGCCCCCTATCACACAATCAGCACATTTTTCATTGCCCAATATATTTTGTTTCCTTCTTATAATTTTTCTTTGGTAAAAACTATAATCTTGAGTATTAAATGTTTAAAGACAAACAAGGACCCACGAAACTATTTCTCGAATTTTAGAATAACTAATTTACCATGGTTCTGAAAGTTATTGAAAACACTATAGAGAATTTAAGGTTATGCTAAGAAATATTTAATATTTAGGAGCATGTATAGATGTATGCTCTGCTGTTCTTTTCTCGACCCTTAGGCCGTGCCCTGATCCAGCATTGCTCTTCCACAGTTTTTTTTTGCCTTGTTTTGGGAGTTTTCTACCTTTCTTTTGTTTGCATCCAATTCATTATTTAATTTTGCTAATTTTTCTCTTATGTCTTATTTATTATGTTTTGACATTGGAGTTAAGCGATTCCAGATGTTTTCACATGAATCCTCAATTGTGACTCTTTAAAAAGTCTCAAAATTTGGCGCACCACCCCTTCAGTTCCCCTTGTTGTATTTATGAGTGCGTCAGTATCTTTGCACAAGTTGTTACTTTGCGCAGAGATATCTGACAGTGGCTCTCTCATTGAGAATACAGAGCACTCAGCAGAGTAAGCCATCCTATGTGTGGGAGAGTTGGATGAAATCATTTTAGATCAAAAGAGTGTCTGAGCCTTTGTTTGCTTTACAGATATCTAGAATGCATTTGGGCTTTAATAAAACAATTGTTCAACTGAGGTATACTGTATAGGTACTTCTTCTGACATCTACATTTTCAGTATTTGTTTTGTGCATGTGTACAATGGACAGCATCATGATCCAATACTGAAATATTGTTAAATCTGGCAAATTAAGGATTACTTCATTCACATTACTAATGGGCTATAACCACAATCAGTACATGAATACATCACTAGAACCACCATCAGTACATATACATATACAAGTATACTTCACTAGAAACATCAATTCATGAATACAGTACCAGAAACACAATCAATACATACAATTATTAGAGAACTTGAGGCAATTGTCAAAATAGAATGTGCTAAGATTCCTTAGGAACATTCACAGAAGCAAGTGCCTCGTTATGTTTACAGCTGGTCATAACAGCCAAAGGTTGTTTCTGAACTGGTGAATTATACTGAGATTGCAGTAGTCATTAAAAGTTGCATTTTTTAATTAATTTTGTTATATTGGATGTGTTATTTACATTGTTCTTGTTTGGTTTATTGGAAACAACAGAAAACTTCTATATTTTACCAAGAGAACTAATTTGTACTGGTCGCTGAATAATTTTGATTGCAACTGTATATAACTTGGTGGCAGTAAAGAGTGCTCTCCGGTGTGATGCTCTTTTGTATACCTTATATTACACTCCATGTATAGTCTATGCACACCTTTATAGATTAAGATAAATAATAAGTGCCTCAATGACATAATAGAATATTTAATGGCTTTTATGACTTGCTGAAGGCACTTAACAGTTGGCTGGGTGGTTTCAGAATGCTGGGAACCTGCTCTAGATTGGGCCTGTTGAAGTGAGTGTGAGTGGGGGTGAGTGTGAAAAGAAGTAGCCTTGGATATTGCAAGTGGTTTCTGACCAGTTCAGGTCTATAATGTGTATAGAGGGTGGACACACAGAACTGACCTTCTTAAATGCTTACTAATCTACTGCATTTCTCATCAGTTGCCAATGCCACAAGATAATTATTGTTATTTACTTCACCTGTTGGTGGTTTTACAATTTTGGTTGATGTGTTTCTTTAATACATAATAGCACAATTATTACTAATAATACATGTATTATATGATCAGCTCAGACAAGTCTTTGCTACTCAACCATCAAAACCCCTATGTATGCCAGGCCACTCCCCTCCCCCCACTAACCCTTCTCCCCTCCATTATTGAAGGAGAACTTGCACACCTCCTCTCCAGGTCGCACCTCACCACTTGTGCATCAGACACCATCCTTTCCCAATTCCTCCCCAACTTCTCCACCATACTTATCCTAGCCCTAACCCATCTCTTCAACCTATCACTAACGTCCAGGATCTTTCCTTCCATTTTCAAACACACAACAATTACACCTATCCTAAAGAAGCCATCCCTTGACCCGACCTCAACATTCAGCTACCGCCGCATATCATTTCTCCTGTTTGCCTCCAAACCTCTTGAAAAGCATGACCACACTGTACTTTCCTCCAACCTCTCATCTAAATCTCTCTTTGACAACCTTCAATCTGGATTCCGCCCCCACCACTTGACTGAAACCAGCTTAACCAAAATGACAAACGATCTACTTACTGCCAAAGCTAACTGACACTTCTCCATCCTCCTTCTTCTTGACCTGTCCTCTGCATTTGACACAGTTGACCACTGCCTCTTATTACAGATCCTCTCTTCCACTGGTATCACTGACCTTGCCCTCTCCTGGATCTCCTCCTGCCTATCCAACCACACGTTTAATGTCTCCCATGCCCACACTACCTCCTTGCTCCATCCCCTCTCTGCTTGCACCCCTCAAAGCTCTGTCCTGGGACCCCTTCTTTTCTCCATCTATACCCTTGGCCTAGGAGAACTCATGAAGTCCCATGGATTTCAGTACAATCTGTACGCTGATGACTCTCAGATCTATCTCTCTGGCCCAGATGTCACCTCTGTGCCGTCCAGAATCTCAGAGTGTCTATCAGCCATATCTTCCTTCTACTCCTCTCGCTTCCTTAATCTAAACATAGACAAAGCTAAACTCATCATCTTTCCCTCATCTTGCGCACCTCCCTTACCTGATCTGTGTATCACAATAAATAACATCACACTTTGCCTTGTACCTGAAGTCCGCTGGCTCGGGGTAACTCTTGATTCTGCCTAATCCTTCAAACCACACATCCAAGCTCTCGCCACCAACTGCCTCCTCCAACTCAAAAATATTTCTAGAATCTGTCCCTTCTTCAACCCGCAATGTAGTAAACTACTAGTGCATGCCCTCATCATTTCCTGTCTCAACTACTGCAACCTCCTCCTTTGTGGCCTCCCTGCTAACACTCTTGCAACTATCCAATCTGTGCTTAACTCTGCTGCCCGACTAATCCACCTCTCTCCTAGCTGCTCCCCCACTTCGTTCATCTGCAAATCCTCCACTGGCTCCCAATTCCCCCGCGTATCTGTCACAGGTGTCTCAGGAGACACGGATGAGACTGTAGAGGTCACTCGCAGAAGGTCCCAGCATTTGGCCAAACAGTCCAAATCCTAATAAAATATCTCTGTCATTTTAAGAGGCATTTTCCATTTAGTGAAAGCTGGAGGTCAATAGGATCCAGCTGATTCGTTACCTTGAGCTGTGTTTTTAATCACTTTGACTCCCAGGATGCATTGCTGGTGATATAGCTGTTCAGGTGATCCTGGTTGCATCAGAGCTCAAAGCAGTATTTCCTGGAGTCTGTTGGTTTGCTGCTTGGATCTACTCAAGCTAAGTGTATCTCTTCCCTCTTTGTTTGATTCCCTTGTGTCTTTCTTTAGTTGCTAGTGACTAGTGGTCACCCACTCTGATCTCTGTGTAGTGGTAGTACAGGGACAGTCAGGGAAAAGGAACCTGGTGGCGACAGTTGCAGAAACTGTATAGGGACATTAGGTTAGCCAGGTGTCAGAGCTAGTTAATCTAGGGGTCACCATCTCCCTTTTTTGACCTTAGCATCAGAGACTCCTTCCCCCCATCATCGTCCAGCGCTGGGTGTCTCCGTACATCCAGCATGACAGTATCCAATTCAAACGTCTAACATTGACTTACAAAGCCATCTACAATCTGTTTCCCCTATATATCTATGAACAAATCTCCCGATATCATCCAACTCTTAATCTTTGATCCTCCCAAGACCACCTTTTTTTCCTCCACATTTGTATGTTACTTGTCTAATTGCCTGCAAGACTTCGCCAGAGCATCACCCATCCTCTGGAATTCTGCATCCCAAAACGTCCGACTATCCACTACACTCGGAACCTTCAAGCGGAACCTGAAAACCCATCTCTTCAGAACAGCCCACAGCCTGCAATGACCATGATGCCACCTCACCACCATTGGACCCGGTGCTCCACCACCACCAGAGCAGACCCAACCTACTGTCTCCATCCCCATTAACTTGTAGAATGTAAGCCTGCAGGGGCAGGGTCCTCTCTCCCCCTATATCAGTCTGTCACTGGTAGTTCATTGTATTTTTAACTTGTTTGTATGTAACTCTTTCTCACGTACAGCACCATGGAATCAATGGTGCACTATAAATAAATAATAATAATGATAATATGTATACATGACATGCAACCAGGAGAAGAGCTATGGGTGAATCAACAATAAAGTCATTGGACATCATATTCATATCAAGGAACATTTCATTGGCAAACAAAGACGCAGCTCATACATAGTTTTCAGCGATAACATATGGATGCAAAACCTGGCCAATAAAGAAACAAGACAAAAGAATTGATGCCTTTGAAATGTTGAGCTGGAGAAGGATGTTATCATCACCATGGAGAACAAGAAGAACGAATAAATCAATTTTGGAACAAATCAAGCCAGATATGTAATTTGAAGCAAAAATCACCAAACTGAGACATAATGGTCGCAAGAATAGAAGGAACAAGAATTGGAAGACCAGCAACCCAATGGCTTGATAAAATCAACTTCTTCTAATGGTGTTGCAGACCCTGGTGGACCTATCTAGACTTGCACAAAACTGATCTTCTTACAGATCATTCATTCATTAAATCGTGATGGCTAGAGATTGATCTGTAGGCTGTAAAAAAAAAAAATTTATTCATACTAAATATTTGTGTAAGGTGAAGACTTATGTTTTGGAAGCACTGGGCACTTTGTGTCAGTAAAGTCTTTAATAATGCAAATGTAATGCTATAAATATCAAATACAGTCAAAAAAATATTGACAATTAATAACAAGTCATAAAAGTATATGAACTGGAATGGTCAAACCTCACTAGAACTGGAACCTTTCTAACAATCTGAAGCAATATTCAGGATTCCTTTTCTGCAGTATGTTAGAACAATCATTTTCACTTTCTATTCATCATGTTGTCAGTTGCCTTTTAGTGGTTTCATTACTCTCCTTATATCCTGTCCTTATGAAAGTGAATAATGAAAAACAAATCATGGAAAGTCGATTACATAATGCTTGATGCCACCAAGAATATCAAGTGCAAATATCCAACCCTTTATATTGGATAATGATTACCGTACATCATCTGAATGATTATCTACTATATAATTGTCTAAGACATTTTCGTGTCGGACCAAAAAAACGTGCCGTGGATATGTCACACTGTGACGTCACCACGGCGAAGCATTGGCCGCGTAGCGGCCAATGCGAGGCGTCAGCTGCGCGAGCAATGGCCGCGAGGCCATTGCGAGTCGCTAGCTTTAGTGCGAGCAATGGCCGCGAAGCGGCCATTGCGAGTCGCTGGCCGAAAATAGAACCAGAGGCTCGGCCACAAAGCTAGCGATTTCCCGCTCAGGTAGCGAGTCGCTAGCCTCAGCGGGAAATCGCTAGCTTTGTGGCCGAGCCTCTGGTTCTATTTTCGGCCAGCGAATCGCAATGCCCGCTTCCATAAGGATTACCGCAACCGCGTACCTGCCGCAACTCCCCCTATACTTTCAATGGGGATCTATTGCGACTCGCTGTGTAGCGCGAGCAATGGCCGCGAGGCCATTGCGAGTCGCTACACTTGCGGCGCGGTTGCGGTAATCCCCATAGAAAGTATAGGGGGACTTGCGGCAGGTGCGGCAAGTGAAAATCTATTTGAAAATCTAAAAAAAAAAAAAAAAATATTCTAGACACCCGATGCATTTGCATCGGGCTCACAGCTAGTGCACCATAAAATACTAAGTAGAAAGAATCTAAGCAAATGCTGTTGTCGACCTATCCCGACGATATCGCAGGTTCAACCAACAATGTAATGCTCATGGGGGCCCCAAGCTCAACATGTGCAATTTCAGACTGCTGATGTGTTTTTTCTCCTTGAGATAAGCTTCCAGCAGACATATCTAGCATTGGCTTTCTCATAGAGAACACTGTAAGACTCGGCCTAGTGAACTCTACAGTGTATGGCAGAATCAGTTGAGTTAGCTGCTGGCTGAACGACTGGCCATAAGAATGTTGGACCAATAACTAACTAAAGTGTATTGGGCGACTTAATTACATATGTTTGGTTGACTGTTATAATATGCCCTAATATGCAATAATGGTAGAATTATTGTCCGTGTTCCACCACATAAGGAGATGTCTTTAAGATAGGGGTGGGCAACTCTAGGCTTCAAGGGCCGCCAACAGTGCAGGTTTTCAGGATTTCCTTAAAATTGCACAGTGGTTGGAAACATCATCAGTGCAGGTGATTATATTATTTAAGGAAATCCTGAAAACATGACCTGTTGGTGGCTCTTGAGGTCTGGAGTTCCCCACCCCTGTTGTAAGAGAATGACAGACCGAAAGCTTATGGCATGTTTCTGAACTCTTTTATCAGTCTTGATCAATTGGGTAAGACCATTGACCCCTTTTGCTCTGCCTTTTATCCCAACCTCCAGAAATAAAATAACGTTATACCTTGCAACATGTTTTTTATAAATAAAATATACCTAAAAATATTAATACATATCAGTACAGACGAACAGAGTGAATGCAATGGAAGAATTTGCAATGAAAAATATTACTACTCTAGGTAATAAAACCTTCTCATAAAGTATGGAAACAGAAATATTTACTGCGCTCTGTATTCTAATTTTTTTTTATCAATTTCTGGTTCTTCATATTTTACTATCCTGGAAACCTGTGTAGATATTTAGTAGATGATTGACTGATTGCAGTCAGCACATAGTGACATTATGATTTCCATAGAGAAGAATTATGGGAATATATTGGTTTGACTCTTTGCTCTTATCTTCCTATGATGCTCCAGTGCATGGCAATAGTATTAAGGTTTGACTCTTATTTCAGGATAGCATTTCCACAATATCTTATTATATTCTTTTTTATTAAATGCTAACTATGTGAAATGTGAAAGCGAAGAATTGAATATTGCTTGAATATTGTTGCCCAGATACTTAATGTACAGTACTATCCTACATTGTGCATTATACAATAAAAGATTTTATGAGCCAATAAACTTATATATCTGTAATATCCTGGCCTCGAAAACCATTAATATCCCACATGAAACTGAACCATTATCTTTCCAGATGAGACAAGGTATCCTGCAGTACCTCCGAAATATAAAATGTAATCAGACTGGAGCACTGTTAATATTCATTGAATTTATTCTTTATATTCTCATGAATAATAAAAATTAAAACTGTTTGTTACTAGGCAGAACTGGATAAATTCCAGGTAGTCACTATGCAAAAAAAGGAGGGGATGGGGGCACCTACCATATTTTCCTTTAATTTTACTATCAACTGTATTGAAAAATATTTTGTAGAACTGAAAACCTTTCTAATTATTTCTAGATTTGATTGATTAATTAACAGATTGATGGTTTTGCCCTGGAAAGCTTTAAATATTTAAAACCAGTACAAGTACATTTTGCTTGTATTCACTGGTCTGTACACCTAACACACTTCTAGATTGTGGATCTGTACAACCTCCGAGGTACAAAGAGCCATAATATGGCGGGGATCCTGGACTTGAGTGGATTAATCAGCAGACAATCGACATCGCAGTCACCGTGAATTTGAGCAATCTGCCATGATATCACACAAAGTTGTGCAGGTTTACGCATAATATATTGCCTATAACATGTTCTATCGCAGGCAATGAAGAGGGGTTATCTCAGAAACTATGAAAGATGTAGGTAGAACAAGCTATCTCATGATCTACAAAATATGGAGGTGGGCCAAGCTCTTCCAGGCAGTATAAAAGATGAAGGCTGGCCAAGCATCGCCACTTAAAGCCCCAGTCACACATAACGATATCGTTAGAGAGATCATTGTAACTGTGACGTTACAATGATCTCTCCAGCAATGTCATTCTGTGTGACAATTAGCAGCGATCAGTCCCCTGCTGTGAGGTCGCTGATCGTTGCAAAGTGCTGCAGGTAATTTTTTGATCGTTGGTTTCCCGCTGGTCAGCACGCATGACCGCGAGAAACCAGCGATCAGTGACCTCACAGAGCTGGTTACTATGGTAAACACGGGGTATCCAGGCAGCGCGCGCTGCCTAGATACCCTGTGTTTACCATGGTTACCAGCGTCCTCCCTGCTTAGCACTGCCTGTAATCAGGGAGAACGCTGGTAACTATGATAAATACTGGGTATCCAGGCAGGGCGCGCTGCCCGGATACTGGCTGTTTATCATAGTTACCAGTGTTCTCCCTGCTTAGGGCTGCCTTAGAGGCAGCGCCAAGAAGGGAGGACGCTGACATTGCCTTCAGCGATGTGGGAGGTGGCTCCCATGGCCTGGTCGCTGGGGAGATCTGCCTGTTTGACAGCTCCCCAGCGATCAGGTAATGACGCTCCAGCGATCCCGGCAGGTCGTTATGGCTGTCGGGATCGCTGGAGCGGTTGTTCAGTGTGACAGGGCCTTGTTCAATATAGAGTCTGCAAGTCTATTTCCACAGAGGGATAGAAAAGGACTAATTAGATTGTGGTGTAATAATTCAGTCAATAATTCAGTCACTTTGAAAATAGAAGTTAGTTTCATTCTGTGAACAATAATAAAAAAAATTCAAATGATACAGAGGTGCTGCATCTGCATAGTCACTTAGTGCGACTGTGAATTGATTCATCTGTTGTGTACTGCAGTAACTGTACCTTAATCCAGATGTTTTTTTAATTCTTCACAATTTGAAAACAAGGAGGACAGTTTAAGACCCCTCTGTCCTTATCTTGCTACAATTAAAAATCCTGAAACCAAGACTTGTGTGTCACAGAAAGGTAACTTCCTAGATTGTGTGACGAAGAATTAAAATTGCTTAAAGAAAGGTCTCATTAAAATGTTTGAATACCTGTTTTAATTGCTAAATGTTGAAACTGCGTTCTCTTGATGCAGCAACATGATGCGTTTTACATCGTATCTGTTGTCTCAGTCATAACAAGACAATATAGTTTTTAACACCTCCACCATTAGCTTGAGTCAATGTTCTGTTCAGTCCACCTTCTCTGCTGCAACAACACTTTATTTTGTACACAGTGGAATTTTCATTCCATCATTTCATCAATGATACCTGCTTCTATTCTGCCTCACAGTCCTTGAACCCACAGCAACCCGGGAAATAAGAAAGATACATCACCGGAACTACTTCTTCCAGTTGATTTATTGGAAGAGATGAACAGTCAGCCTTTGAACTCAGATAACATGGCGCCAGAGGGGATGGAGGACCCAATTGTAAAGCCAAGCTGTGTTGTTGGCTCTTTGGGCTGTAGTAGTAGGGGCAGTTTTAATGTACAAAATACAGCACTCTCCAATGGAGAGTGGGTACAGCCACCCACACATCACAAGGACATCACCCTTAAAGTGCTCTCATAGGACAAAAGTAAGATGGATGTGGGACAAGATCCATTGTAGTCCATTAACACTTTCCTATATTTAAATAACCTCAATATACACATTGAGCATACCACAGGTATCTGCCTTGCCAAAAGCTCTTTCCTTTTGCCAGCAGCTTTGTAATCTCTTCTTACTTGCCATACCCATACTTCTCTACACTACTGGTCAATCTTTCTTCTTTTTGACCAGGTTATAGGATATTCTTCTTTAGAAATTAGATGGTGCGATTACCTTTTACATTTATTTTTATTTTTTGATTGATGTTTTGTCCAATGTTTATTATATTATGCATGATTGTCTTTTTTGCCTTTCCATATACAATAACCAAGGATTACTTCCTTTGGAGATATTACCGTAGTTGTTTTTTGTCCTTGTTTGAATTGATAGACATGGCTATGTACAACCATTATGGTCCTCTTTTTTAATTTTTTGTGTTTTGTTACTTTACATTGTTTTCCTATTTTAGTGACTATTTGATCAAGGCTCTTATTAAGGAGGGCAGTATGTTGTACATTACATTCGAGCAGATCCTCTCACCAATTACCGTATATACTCGTGTATAAGCCGAGTTTTTCAGCCCAAAATTTGGGCTGAAAAGTCTCCCCCTCGGCTTATACACGAGTCAATACGGGGGGGGCTGTGTCCGGGGCTGTGGAGGCTGGAGGAGGTGGGGGGGGGCTGCTGTATGAGCGGCCCCGTCACGTGGGGCCGCTCATTAAATATGCACTGCTTTCCCCTGTCAATCAGCGGCAGGGGGAAGCAGTGCATAACTAAATAAATCCCCCCCAAGTGCTGGCACCTGCCCCCCCTTGTAAGGGCCCCCCACCCCGATGGTTATATTACCATTCCGGACTTCTGATCCGCGCCGCTCCTCGCTGCTCCTCGCTGCTCCCTCCGTCCGTCTTCTACATCCCGGATCTCCGGCCGTCGCAGGCATGTGACGTCATCGCGCGCGGCCGGGGATCCCGGATGTAGAAGACGGACGGACGGAGCAGCGAGGAGCAGCGAGGAGCGGCGCGGATCAGAAGTCCGGAATGGTAAGAGAAGCGGGGGGGGGCCCTTGCAAGGGGGGGCGAGTGACAGCATTTGGGGGCTGCTGGGGACCCCCTGGGGGCTGCTGGGGTACCCCCTGGGGGCTGCTGGGGACCCCCTGGGGGCTGTTGGTACCCCCAGGGGGCTGTTGGTACCCCCTGGGGGCTGTTGGTACCCCCTGGGGGCTCTTGGTACCCCCTGGGGGCTGTTGGTACCCTCAGGGGGCTGCTGGTACCCCCAGGGGGCTGCTGGTACCCCCAGGGGGCTGTTGGTACCCCCAGGGGGCTGCTGGGTACCCCCAGGGGGCTGCTGGGTACCCCCTGGGGGCTGCTATATGTACCCCTGGGGGCCTGCTGTATACCACTGGGGCTGCTGTATACTACCACTGGGGCTGCTGGGGCTCCTGTATACTACCACTGGGGCTGCTGGGGCTCCTGTATACTACCACTGGGGCTGCTGGGGCTCCTGTATACTACCACTGGGGCTGCTGGGGCTCCTGTATACTACCACTGGGGCTGCTGGGGAATCTGTATACTACCACTGGGGCTGCTGGGGAATCTGTATACTACCACTGGGGCTCCTGTATACTACCACTGGGGCTGCTGGGGCTCCTGTATACTACCACTGGGGCTGCTGGGGCTCCTGTATACTACCACTGGGGCTGCTGGGGCTCCTGTATACTACCACTGGGGCTGCTGGGGAATCTGTATACTACCACTGGGGCTGCTGGGGAATCTGTATACTACCACTGGGGCTGCTGTATACTACCACTGGGGAGGCCTGTATACCACACTGCTGGGGTCTGTATACCTGTGCTGGGGTCCACCCTCGGCTTATACACGAGTCAATAGGTTTTTCCAGATTTTTGGGGCAAAAGTAGGGGGGTCGGCTTATACACGGGTCGGCTTATACACGAGTATATACGGTACCTATGCTTTAATTTATTGAGTGCTGATATTTGACTTCAGTATTAGAGACAGTGGTAGTGGACGTATAATTGTGAATAAAGACAAATCTTGAAGTTAGAAGGGTTCTCAGAACTCAGGCTAATTCCCACATAAAGAAATGTATGCAAAATCAATGATGATAACAATGATTGCTGAATTGGCAAGACTTGGGAACCAGACAGAGGTGGCCAAGTAGATGATGTCACTAGGGTGGTGGCTTTGGTGAAACACAGCACAGGTGACGTTTGGCTTAAAAAATCTTCAGAGGCAAAATCTGCTAGTTCTGTAGTCAGGTGATGCTGCGCATTCTGTTGACGGTTCACGCTCAACAGCGCTTGAAATTTGTGGTCGTGTGGAAGCCCTTTTGCATGTTGCCAACAGAAATTCTTTTAGGCTAGGGTCACATTAGAGCCATGTAAGCTGTAAAAGTTAGCGTTTTTTTCATCTTGAAATTTTGAAAATGCTAACGTTAATGCTTCCATAGGCTCCCATGCAAAAAACACAATCAAAATGCAACACTTTTGGTGCTAGGCATTTTTGCTAAAGCACCAAAAAACGTGGTAAGTCTAGGGTCAGATTTACGTTTTTAGCGGCGCCCGGGGTCGCTGCAGAGCGCGTCTTTGCTCGCATTCAGAAATAACGAGAGATTTCCATCAGATGCCAGCGTTGGAGCAGTGTTAGGGGCGGATCTCCATAGGTAAGTATTGGCAGCAGTAACGCGGTGCTAGCATCGTGTTAGCAATGCGTTATTGCTGACAAAGTCCGTGACCCCCAGGGCGCTGCTAATAAATGTGAATCTGACTCTAGCCTAAGCAGTGTTTTAGGGGGCATTTTCAAAAACGCATGAGTTATTTTAACATGGGAGTCTATTGGAAATGTGGCACCACATGGGTTAATGTGCCACAATAACATCACATGGGTTCTCTCCCCACTACACACTGACAAACACTACCACCTCTGGGTCAAGAGGGGGAGCACAACCTGCTTCCTTATATACTCTTGCCCATGAGGGAGAGCTCAGTTCAGCTCGGAGCAGGGCTGTGAAGAGGACACTTAGAGCAGAGTTAGCTCAGTGTAGACCTAGTAAGGGTCAGAGGAACAGGAGAACTACAGACTGAGAAACACGTCTGGGAGCTGGAGTGATACCTTCACTTGCCCCAGAAGAACGCACAGAGCGGACACCGGATCCGGTACTGTGTCTGGCACCCACAGCACAGTGAATCCAGGAACAGTGGGATCTCTAGATGCCCCCTAGTACCAGAGCAAAGCAACACAGAGGGGTCAGCACAGCACAGAGGACTCAAGTTGCCTAGCCAAGTGGTACCAGCAGAATACAGAGAGAGAGAGACGTGAGGAATCCCAGCAGCTCAGCTAATAGCAGCAGCCAGGACACACACACAGTGCAGCATAAGGACGCTGACGACCCCGGACAGGGTGGGAAGAGAGCTCAGCCCCATTACAGACTCCGTGGACTATAATCTGCAGTAACATCAGTAGTAAAGCTTTGGAAAACAGCAAAACTGTGAGTCTGTGTATTGATTGCTACCTTTGCTCCAGATTCAGCACAGAGAGCTTCCCCCTGCTACAAGCCTGTCAGCTCTGCAGCCTCAGGAGAGAAGGAGAAGTGCACCAGTGCCTACCAAACGTGAGTGTGTGTCCTTTAACCCCGTCTCCACCATCTATAACCCCAATAGACTTTAACCCTTACTGCCCCGGGGGATACAGTTCTCCCCACTGGAACTACACCATCTCCGCTGCCATCACATCACCCCCGGAGGTTCTGCGGCAGCGGCGGCCCCCCATCACTGGCCGCAACAAGTGGGTGGCGTCACCCGTGACAAATCCCCTTGTAAATATTCCCCATCTTATTGTGCGGGCCCAGGGACACGATCTGGACCAAGCCACCCGTGACTTCCCCACTACCATCCGGTCCGGTACCGAGTACCCCGTCTCGTGGGGCTCCACAGAAACACATGGGTTAATGCATGGTACATATATGTACCATGCGATAACGCTAGCAGTAAAAAGGCAAAAAATGCCATAAAAATGGCAATGGAAAATACTCCTTCCTTTAACGCATCCTTGAAAAGGATGCACCCTCCCAAATGTGACCCTAGCCTTACAGTTCACAGACTCTGCCAGAGGAAAATAAGCTGCTAATGTCCTGGCTTATACAGACTCAAGCCACACGCTGGGCTGTTGAGACACTGTTGATACCGGGACAGGGGGTTACTTCGGTGGGGGATCACGGCTGGTCAGTTCCCGCTTCCGTGCCCTGGACTCCCAGTGGCTGGGATGGGGGTGATGATGATGGGGGAAATGGTATGATACCACCTGTGGTTCCTGGTAATAGGGTTACCAGCTCTGCGGCCGGCCGCTGAGGTGATGGCAAGGCAGCGTTGGGTAGTGCAGCTCCCCACAGATGGACCTTTACCTAAGGGCAGCAGGGTGGATGAGGGGAGTAGTAGTAGCGTTTCTGCTGTGAACACTGCAGGCGGCGGGGTATCAGGCACACACACACAATAGTCTCTGTTTTGGTACCTTTTTACTAATGTCCGGTAACAGGCGTGGTCCAGGAGGGTAACCAGGTTTCGGTGCAGCTTGGAACGTTCACCTTGGAGAGTTGTTAACGTGTGCGGTGATTGGGGTAAGCTCTGCCTGTAGCTGAACCTGCCGTTCTTTCTACCTCTCAGGGTGCTGTTCAAAAATCGACAATGAGGACCTTTCTGTGGGATTCCTATTCTCTGCTCAGGTCCCTGGAGCTATGCTTGGTCAGGTTTTGAGTCTTCTATTCTTTATTTCAGGGGGAATAGATCTGGTCTGTCCGGGCTTTCACTGTTACACTGTAGATGAATAGTAGCTTCGTACTCCGGTGTCTGGGTGGGCTACAGGGATCTCAGATCTGTTCCCGTTTTCCTTCTTCCTAATTCTCACTTCTCCCACTGGCCTCCGTCCCTCTCCCTAGGGCTCAGCACAGCTAGGTCAGGTTTCCTGGTTCTGGGCCTGGCTTGGTCCCAGCAACCAGCTCTTTCACTAACTGCTCTCTCCTCTGCAGTCTCTCTGGAACTAACTAATTTGACTGCCTCTGCAGACTAACTGGCCTGGATCTTTATAGGGGATCTGGCTTAAGGACAGCCAGTGGGGCTCCCCTTCCAGGTCTGGGGTGGAAGGTGTTGTGTGCTGTGTGTGCCAAGGTGTGCATTCCTCCCAGCACCGGTGGGTCCTGTGGCAAACCCACACAGGGGTCACCACCCATCTGGAAAAGTTTTCACCTTCCCATATACTAATGTGCAACAAACATGAAGTTAATATCACCAACCATTCCCATTTTATTTAGGTGCATCCATATAAATGGCCTACCCTGTACATTCTATTGTATTGCGGGCTTCTACATCATGTGGTCCGCTTGGAAATAGCACAAGATTTCAAACTACGGCACTTACATGCCAACGTTTCACTGCGCTCGGGAGTCTGTCCCCCATAGCATTCTATTGGCAGCGTTAAGGAAGGCAGCGTTCCATTACAGTTACGCTGAGTTAATACTGCTAGGATCTATCTTTTTGACGGACCCCCCTGAACGGAATCCAAGCGCTAGTGCGACCCTAGTCATACAATGCCAAATCTCTCCTTGCATGGCCTATTGTACTTTTCTACTGTGCAGGAGGTCATGCTGTTGTCACTGCACAACCACACATCCCCTAGCTTCTCACTGTATTTTATAGTCCTAGACTATGCTTCTGCTTCCAGGGTTGCTTTTGTTGATCCTACACATGGCAGACTTCTCCTTGACTGCCCCATCCTAATGCTTTGCCATGAAGCTTCTGCCATCACCATTGCAGTACACAGTATTGTTAGCCACCCATCTTCTTGTGGCCCACTTTGTTTTATTGTTCTTGACAGTAGTAAGGCTATGAAATATTATCTCTTAAGGGAACCTCTTTGCAAACCCAAAACAGCTCCAAATTTAGTGCTAATTTATTGAAAGGCTTATTCACAAGCCATTGCTTCTTCACCTACAATATAGCTAGTCATAGCCTCTACTTGCTTAAAAAAGGATAATTCATTGATCACTTGATAAAAAGTCTTTGAAATTGCATAATTAATTTGAGAACAGCAAACTAGTTGCAGATATCGAAAAGACAAAAATGGAAAAAGAGATTTTAAAGACATGAAAAAGCACAAAAGTTCAAATCACCCCCTTTTGCCACATGAAAATAAAACAGTAACAATAATTGAAAAAATACACATATTTGGTATTTCCACGTTCAGAAATATCCAGTCTATCAAACTATAAAATAAATTAATCCAAGGAGTGAACAGCTTAACTAAAAAAAGAAAAAACGCCAAAATTACAAGGTTTTTTTTTGAATGTCGCAACATTGCAATAAAATGCAGTACAAGGCAGTCAACCTAAAAATGGTATGAACATAACTGTCAGCTCATGGTGCAAAAAATGAGCCCTCAGTGCGCCCCTGATCCCGAGAAATAAAAATGTTATTGTTCTCAGAAAATGGTGACAAATGAGCCTCTTTTTCCCCCCCAATTAACCACAAAAAAACTATACATGTTTGGTGTCAACGAACTAGTACTGACCTGGGGAATCATACTGCCAGGTCAGTGTTACCATATAGTGAACATGGTAAACAAAAAAGTACAAAACCCCTAGTGCAATTGCACTATTTGCAATTTTACTGCAATATTTTTCCCACTTTCCAGTACAATATTTGGTAAAATGAATGGTGTCATTCAAAAGTACAACTCATCCCGCAAAAAAAATCCCCAATACGGCTATATTTAATGGATAAATAAAAAAGTTATTGATCTTGAAGAAGGGGAGGTAAGCATAAAATAGCAAAAAATGAAAAAGGCTTCATTGTGAAGGGGTTAAATTAAAGTATAATTTTTGGGTAGTTTATGAAAAGCTATAGCTTCTTTATTTAGCAAAGAAAAAAATGTTGAAATTCAATCAAAAGGGATAATTTTTGTACCACTTTGTGAGAAAAAGCAACCATATACATAACAGCAAAGCAGGCAACTGCATCCAAAATAGGATAATTTTTGGACAGTTTTTAAATCTTAATTAGCCGGGAAAGTTTTATATTTTGGTGTTTTGTTAAATAGGTTGGTTACCACCGGTTATCATCTGTTTTTACCTTGCCAAAAATTTCAAGGTCAGTTGGAGATAAATAAGGCTGTATTTACATTAAATAACTAATAATAGGGTCTTTACAGTCCAGGGAAACCTCAGAGTGCTATATACAGTACATACTTTTACAGGCTTTTAAAGGCTTGCAGCAATGTAAATCATATTTGGGGGAAAGTTAGGACAAGTGGGTAAATTTGAATTTCAAATGATCTGCCAGACACTAATCTATTATATAATCGCGAATCGGAAAAGCGCCCCTTCACGCGCACTTTCCGATGTCGTCATGTGGATACGAATTTAACATTGGGCGCGAAGCGCCCAATGCTGCGCGAGCAATGGCCGCGAGGCCATTGCGAGTCGCTGGCCCAGGGCGAGCAATGGCCGCGAAGCGGCCATTGCGAGCCGCTGGCCCAAAATCCATCCACAGCCCCGGCTACAACCTTAGCGATTTACCGCTCAGGTAGCGCGAGCAATGGCCGCGAGGCCATTGCGAGTCGCTGCCTGAGCCGCAATTCGCTCCCCGGGGACCATGGAGCCGAGGCGGCATTGCCGCCTCCGCTCCCCGCTACACACAATTCGCCACCCCCCCCCCCATGTCCGCACAGCCCGCCCCCATCAATGTCCCCACAGCCGACCCCCATGTCCGCACAGCCGACCCCCATGTCCGCACAGCCCACCCCCAGCAATGTCCGCACAGCTCACCCCCATGTCCGCACAGCCCGCCCACATCAATATCCGCACAGCCCACCCCCCTGTCCGCACAGCCGACCCCCATGCCCGCACAGCCGACCCCCATGCCCGCACAGCCGACCCCCATGCCCGCACAGCCCACCCCCATGTCTGCACAGCCCGCCCCCATCAATGTCCACACAGCCCACCCCCATGTCCGCACAGCCGACCCCCATGCCCGCACAGCCCACCCCCATGTCCGCACAGCCCGCCCACATCAATGTCCGCACAGCCCACCCCCCTGTCCGCACAGCCGACCCCCATGCCCGCACAGCCGACCCCCATGCCCGCACAGCCGACCCCCATGCCCGCACAGCCCACCCCCATGCCCGCACAGCCCACCCCCATGTCCGCACAGCCCACCCCCATGTCCGCACAGCCGACCCCCATGCCCGCACAGCCGACCCCCATGCCCGCACAGCCGACCCCCATGCCCGCACAGCCCACCCCCATGCCCGCACAGCCGACCCCCATCAATGTCCGAAAAAACCCCCATGTCCGCACAGCCGACCCCCACTAATGTCCACACAGCCCCCCCATGTCCTCACAGCCCACCCCCATGCCCGCACAGCCCACCCCCATGCCCGCACAGCCCGCCCCCATCAATGTCCGAAAAACCCCCCATGTCCGCACAGCCGACCCCCACTAATGTCCACACAGCCCCCCCCATGTCCGCACATACTTACATGTCTTCTTAGTCATCTGATCGTCCGTCCGGCCAGGCGTCCTCTTCGTCCGGCCAGGCGTCCTCTTCGTCCGGCCCCGGGGATCTTCTGTCTTCTTCCAGCTCCGACGTCCTCTTCTCTTCTCATTCAGGTACAATGGACGACAAATCCGCCATTGTATCTCAATGAGATATGAGCGGCTCTTCTGATTGGTCGCTGTGTACTGCCCTCAGCCAATCAGAAGAGCCCCTCATTGAGCTCGAATTCTGATTGGTCGGCGGCCAATCCGAAATCGGGCTCACTGCCCATAGACATGTATTAGCGGTGTGTCCGCGATTTTACGGCCGACAAATAGAACCAGGTGGCCGGCCATAAAATCGCCGACACACCGCTAATGTATGTCAATGGGAAAAATAGCGGACCTGAATGAGAACTGTCTCACTTAAAATAAATAATAAATTAAATAATAAATAAAATAATTTAAAAAGAATTAAAAAATAATAAAAAATAATAATAAAAAAATAATAAAAAATTAAATAAAAATAATAATAAAAAAATAAAATATATGCTAATCAGCTCAGCCATTTTGGCGGACCACAATGAGAACTCTGTCTCACTTAAAATAAATAATAAATTAAATAATAAATAAAATAATTTAAAAAGAATTAAAAAATAATAAAAAATAATAATAAAAAAATAATAAAAAATTAAATTAAAATAATAATAAAAAAAATAAATATATGCTAATCAGCTCAGCCCTTTTGGCGGACCACAATGAGAACTGTGTCTCACTTAAAATAAATAATAAATTAAATAATAAATAAAATAATTTAAAAAGAATTAAAAAATAATAAAAAATAATAATAAAAAAATAATAAAAAATTAAATAAAAATAATAATAAAAAAATAAATATATGCTAATCAGCTCAGCCCTTTTGGCGGACCACAATGAGAACTGTGTCTCACTTAAAATAAATAATAAATTAAATAATAAATAAAAGAATTTAAAAAGAATTAAAAAATAATAAAAAATAATAATAAAAAAATAATAAAAAATTAAATAAAAATAATAATAAAAAAAATAAATATATGCTAATCAGCCCAGCCCTTTTAGCGGACCAGAAGGAGAACTGTGTCTCACTTAAAATAAATAATAAATTTTATAATAAAATTATTTAAAAATAATTAAAAAATTATAAAAAAAATAATAAAAAAAAAAATTAAAAATTATAAAATATTACAAAAAATAATAATTAAAAAAAAAATCTAATAATAATTATATTACTGCTAATAATAATGATATTAATGCTAATAATTATGCTATTAATGCTAATAATTATGCTATTAATGCTAATAATAATAAGATTAATGCTAATAATAAGCGGCCATTGTGAGCACTCAGCCCCAATAAGTATTGAACGCGCCCCAAAAAGTATTGGACCCCCCCCAAAAGTATTGGACCCCCCACCCAAAAGTATTAGACCCCCAAAAAAAGTATTGCACCCCCAAAAAAAGTATGTGACCCCCCCAAAAAAAGTATGTGACCCCCCAAAAAATTATGTGACCCCCCCTAAAAAGTATGTGACCCCCCCAAAAAAAGTATGTGACCACCCAAAAAAAGTATGTGACCCCCCCAAAAAAAGTATGTGACCCCCCCAAAAAAGTATGTGACCCCCCCAAAAAAAGTATGTGACCCCCCAAAAAAAGTATGTGACCCCCCCAAAAAAGTATGTGACCCCCCAAAAAACTATGTGACCTCCAAAAAAAAAGTATTGGACCCCCCAAAAAAAGTATTGGACCCCCCAAAAAAAGTATGTGACCCCCCAAAAAAGTATGTGACCCCCCCAAAAAAGTA